>RJWM01015406.1:0-47920 GCA_004363535.1 Dasyprocta punctata
AGGTCACTACATACTTGCTAGGGGAAAACTTCAAGAGGAAGAAATTACAATCATAGGCATATATGCACCGAATATGGGAGCATCCAACTGTGTAAGACAATCCTTAATAGACATGAAAACCCCAATAAACAATAATACAGTTATAACAGAGGACCTTAACACCCCACTGTCACAGAGAGACAGATCAACCAAACAAAAAATCAGCAAAGACAACAGAACTGAATCAAATGGACCTAGTAGATGTGTACTGATTATTCCACCCATCAACATCAGAATACACATTCATGTCAGCTGCACATGGGTCATTCTCTAAAATAGATCTTATACTGGTCCACAAAACATGCTTAAATAAATGCAAAAGAACTGAAATAATTCCATGTATATTATCTGACCATAGTGCAGTAAAATTGGAAATGAATGACAAAAAAACCTACAAGAACCCCATAAACTCATGGAAATTAAATAATACTCTCCTAAATAACCAATGGGTCACAGAAGAAGTTAAAGAAGAAATTAAACAATATCTACAATTGAATGAAAATGCAAATACAAATTACCGGAACCTGTGGGATACAATGAAAGCAGTCCTCAGAAGGGAAGGGAAAACGAAAAGATATAAATCTGTATATATGTATATGTAAGAGAACTAAAACAAACATACTGCTGAATGTATTTGTTATTCAGAAAGAACAATTAATACTCATTAGATTAGATCAACTTCACATGTCTGTATCTGTTAATGTAAACAACCATTTTGAAGATAACGATATGCAGTATTGCAACCATTGTCAAGTTTCTATCATCCTGTTTTGTAAACCTGTAATGTTATTGTTGTGCATTTACTCTAGTTGTTTGTCTGTTTTGCTTTTTGTCTTTGTTATATGTGTCTTTTTTTCTCTCTTCAATAAAAAGAAAGAAAGAAATTGCCCGACTGAGCCCTGGAGGGTCCCAGCAGGTGACCAGTTTGGTCTGAACACCAGGGCTCCACATGCACCCTAGGGGTGATAATGGAAGTTTCACGGACAACCTGCCCAGGTTCCCAGGCAGCAGCCCTGCCCCTGCGCACTGGGTCAGACCTCTGGGAGCCGAGATGGGCTAGGAAAAGGCAGCAGACAGTGCTGTTAACAGCACACCCAGTGATAACCATCAGATATCCACAATCAGCACTGGTTCACTCCAGAGAAGTTACAAGATCCCTGGTACACACTTGTCCAGAACAACTCAGGAATATTGCAAGACAAAGAAGCAAAAGGCAGTCTCTGACCTCCAACCCAAGCAGAACAAATCCAGGAGAAGCCAATGCAGAAGAAGTCGGGAGTCCCACAACTAAAGTCTCTGAGGTGATGACAACTGAAGTAAAGAAACAACTTCATGAAGTTATAAAAGAAGTTAGAACAGAAATACTAACTCAACAAAAAGAAGAAATGAAAAACATAACAAAGGAATTGCTAGGCATCTCTAAAGGAGACATAGATAAAAAAGTGGCACATAGAAAAATGAGGGAAACCTGGAATGAGCAATACAAAAAAGTTTTAGAATACATGAAATAGATTCAAAGAGATTACCAGGAAATCAAAAATGCCAATGGAAGTTGGAAACTAAAGATAGACTTTCAAACCTCAAAGACAAGTTTGTGGTCTGTGATCAAGAAAGGAAAGATCTCTTTAAAATAACAAGAAACCTGGAAGTAACAATACAACGGCTGCAAGACGACTCAAAGAATCATAACTTAAGACTAAAAGGTGTAAGTAAAAAAGCAGGGGTCAATACAAATCAAATTAAAAGCCTATTTACAGAAATAGTTTCAGAAAACTTTCCAAGCATGGGAACAGGAAGTGACTTTCAGATAAGTGAAGCATATAGAACTCCAGCTAAACATAACCAAAATATACCTACACCCAGACATATAATAATCAAGATCCCAGAAATTCAACGCAAAAACAGAATATCAAAAGCTATTAGAGAAAAAAAAACCAGATCACCTACAAGGGAAAACCCATCAGAATCGTGACAGTCTTCTCAACACAAACCATCAGGTTCAGAAGAGCTTGGAGTGCAGTCTTTCAAGCCCTGAAAGAAAACAGCTTCCAGCCCAGATTGTTGTACCCTGCAAAAATATCTTTCAAAATCAACAGAGAAACAAGATACTTCCATGACAAAGAACAACTAAAGGAATTTATGACAACCAAGCCAACCCTACAAAGAATACTGAAGGACATTTTAGAGAGAGATAAAAAAGTCCACAGCTTCAAAAACAGCAGCAGAGGGATATCACCGAGTGGTGCAGACAATTGAATAATCCATCATTTGGATTTGAGTCCAGTATTGTTTTCAATGAGCTGTTTAGTTTGATCTTATTCTACCTCGACCTGCCTAATTTTATTACATATGATGACATAGAGAGCTATTTCAAAGATAACAAAATACATTAGGGTAGGCTTTATTGATATTTGATTACCTTGTTTTGAAACTCGATATTGCTCTCATTGTTCTGATTTGAATGATTTTAGCCTATTTTGGTGTGTTTGATTGTATTATAACAGATGATATAGGCAACTGATTAGAAGATAATATGAGGCATTACAGAAATCAACATTGTATTATTATGTATTGCTTCCATTGTTTTATTTGTTATTCATTTTATTCTGTACTATTTTGTTTGATTATATTAGGCCCAATGGTATGGGCAGTTGTTTTGAAGTTAACAAGAGGTATTACAAGGGGAAAGGAGGAAGGAAGGAAGGGAAAAGGAAAAAGACATAGATTTATTTGAGGGTATACATAAGATGGTTAAAATGACTATACTACTAAATGCATTAACTGGTGAGAGAGAACAGTTGATATTCATATGACTAGATCAATTTTACATGTCTATATCTGTCAATCTGAGCAATCTCTTTGAAGGTAATGATATACAATGTTACAAACATTGCCAAATTCCAATCATCTAAGTTTGCAAACCTATAATTTTACATTATTGGATTTGTTGTTGTTGTGTGTTGGTCCCTTTAGGTTTTTGTTTCTCTTTTCTGTGACCATTGTTTTATTTTTTATTGGTTTTATTCTGAACTATTTTGTTTGATTATATTAGGCCTGATGATAAGGGCAGTTAAAGATACAAAGATGTATTCCAAGGGGAAAGGAGGAAGGAAGGAAGGGAAAAGGAAAAAGACATAAATTTATAAGTAGGTATACATAGGACAGTTAAAATGACTATATAACAGTTAATACACATATGATTAGATCAATTTTACATGTCTATATCTGTTAATCTGAACAACCCCTTTGAAGGTAACGATATACGATATTACAACTACTGTCAAATTCCAACCATCTCATTTTGTAAACCTATAATGTTATCATATTGGATTTGTTGTTGTTGTTTGTTTGTCTCTTTTGCTTTTTGTTTCTTTTCTGAGTCCATTTTTTCTTAACTATATAAAAAAAAGAAAATGTGAACACATTAGGGTTTGTACTCTGTGCTGTAACATTCATTGCATTGTGTGTTGTACCCACAATAATATTACCATATTCACCAGCCTACTGTTCTCTGTTCCATGTATCTAATTATCCCAAGCTACCAAGCCCATGACAACTATTGGTCTGTTTATGGTCTTTAAAATGCAACTTTTAAACCGAGTCTGGTGGCACATGCCTGTAATCCCAGCACTCAAGTTTGAGGCAGGAGGATCATTGCAAGTTCGAGACCAGCCTGAGCTACAAAGTGAGTTCAAGGCCAGCCTGAACTGTGTAGTGAGACCCTGTCTCAGAAAATAGGGCCGGGGATTTAGCTCAGTGGCTTAAGCACCTTGTAGAAGCACGGTTTTGTTTGATTCCTTTTAGACCTTCTGACCTTTCCGGGTTTCTGGTAAACCTTCCCTTGCAGTTACCATGCAGTGGATAGAGAACTGTCCATGGGCCATTGCACCAGCTGTCATTTGAAACTCGGAGCTGACTTCCACATGAGGTCCCTGGAGTGGGGTGAAGGATTCCACTGGGGCTGGGGCTCCTATCAGAGGCTTCCACTTGGAGTCTGCTCACTTGGGTGGCACTATATGGAGGGGATAAAAACACCATTCATGGTGGCTGCAAGCAGCAAGGTGCTGGCGAGAGAGGGAGTGGAAACACAGAAGTGCAAGAGGAAGACCCTCCTCCTTTACACTGTATGTCGGCTCCACCCCTGGGTGGCACTCACATTGCCAATCCTGGCACTAGACAACAAACTGATCACAAGTGTCAGACTCAGCCACATCAAAAGTACATGAGTACAGGTACATAGCATACTCAATATATTCTACCCCTGGGCCCCCAAGGACTCATGTACATTCTTAATACAAAGGATATTTAGTCCATTTCTAAGAGTTGCCAATGTTCTAACAGTTTCAGCACTGTTGAAAAGTCCAAGTCCCAAATCTCCTTTGAGATCTATGGCAAACTCTTATCTATAACCCCCTGTGCAAATGAAAACAGAGGTTAAGCACTTTCAACATACAAAGGCACAAGATAAACATTACCATTCCAAAAGTTACAAACAGGGGAATACAAAGCATTGGAACAAAAGCAAGTCCAAATTCCAGCAAGGCAAACATTAAATCCTGGAGTTCTCTGCTCAGCATCTGAAGCAATCTGGTTGAAAGCTCCAAAAGGCTTGAGTGGTTCCACCTCTGCACTTTCAGGGGTTTTAACTTCCATAGCTTTCCTTGGATGATGCATGTTCCTTGGCTCTGCACTTACATCTTTACACATTGTTCTCTGCAGGTGGGCTGGAAGCTGCCTTAGCCTTTTCTTGTACTTAAAACCAGCACCACGTGGATGCTGCCAAGATCTGCTGCCAGCAGGGGCAGTAGCCAGGCTTTCCTCTCTCTTGGCTGTAGGGGTTGACTGCCTGGCTTGCTGGACTCTCTGAACCTGATTGTGAGGAACAGCTTCTCTATGCCACCCCCATTCTGGAATCTGGTGTGGCTGCCTCCATTTTGGGACATGGCGTGGCCTCTATCACCACTCTGGGACAAGGCATTCTGCGGCTTTTGGTCGCCACTCTGGGACAGGGCACTCTGCGGATTTTTCCTCCAAGCAAACTCTTTCACTTTTGAAGGCCTGAGGCTGGAAAGGGTGGAGGCCCCCCTGCTTTCCAGGATGCCCCAAGCCATCTTTTTTATTCTTTTGTTCCTTCTCAGCAATCAAGGTCTCAGCTCCATGTTTAAAGTCCACAGCTTCCTGGCCAAACTCACAAGGTTTTAAATCGCCACGCTGGGCTCCTTGCTCTTTATCTACAACAGAAATCTGGTTAAGAGCCCCCAACAAAAGCCAGGCCACCATTTCAATGTTTGGTTGCCTCGAGATTTCTTCTGCAAGATTAATAAGTCCATTGCCCTTAATCTCAGTCTCAGGCAAAGTCTCTGGACATGGGCAGAATGCAGACAAACTTTCTGCCAACCTATAACACACATCATGTGGAGTCCAACACCCAATGTTGTCCTTCTTCCCAGCAGAAACCTCCCAAGCCTAGTCTTTACTGGCAGGCTTTCTATCAGCCTTCTGGTCTCCTGGGCTCTGACCAGAATCTCCCATACAGAACAACCTAAGCTGTTCTAGCTCTATGCATGTAGATGACATCTCCAAACCTTTACAAACTTTCCCTGCAAGCCATTTACAAAGGCTCTCAAACCACATGGTCAGGAATAGTCACAGCAACAACCCCACTCCTCTAGTACCAAATTCTGTCTTAGTTACTTTTTACTCATTGCTGAGAAAAAATACCTGATGCCCACAGTTTCTCAGAAGTTTTAGTCCTTACTTAGTTGGCTCCAAGGCAGTGTGGTGTGGCAGGGCCGCCATTCATGGTGACTGCAAGCAGCAAGACGCTGGCGAGACAGAGAGTGGAAGTGCCAGAAGTGCAAGAGGAAGACCCACCTCATTTACACTGTATGTCGGCTCCGCCCCTGGGTGGGTACAGCACTCACTTTGCCAATCCCAGCTCTAGACAACAAACTGATCACAAATGTCAGACTCAGCACCATCAAAAGTACATGAGGACTTGGGGGTACATAGCATACCCAATACAACATGGAACCAGAGACCTGATTCATAAAACAGATGAAAGCGCATCTTCCTTTGCAGCCCGTACCCCTTCTTTACATGATCCTAGACTGATGTGAGGGAAAGTGACTGCTCTTATTTTACCTGCTTTCCATTGTGAATGTGACTCAGCTAAGGGGTACAGTCCTGTGCACATGGAGATTCTCTTTCCCTTTGTATGTTACCCTGAATTGAGGACTCCAGCAACAGCTGTAAATCTCCAGCCCTGACAAAAAGATCAGAACCAGGTGGCCCAGGCTGGGCCAACTCCACTCCACTAGATCTTGAAGCAGGAAGAACCCCAACAACAGGATGAGAATAAGCAGGAAAACCCTAGCTGTGAACATTCCCACATTACCCCGATCTCACCACACCTGAGCCAACTCCTGGTGTCTGAGTCTTTTTCAGAACTGTTACTGGTCACTACCAATGATGTGCCATGTGCTTCTACCATGTCTTCTCATAGAGAATAGGTGAAGCATATTTTTCATTCCATAGTAATGTGCAACCTATGGAAGAGGCCCTGGAAACCTTCATCCCTCCTGATTCCAACAAATCCACCAGATTCTGTCCTGGGTCAGAGGGGAACAAAGGCCATGGTTGCAGGATCTCCAAGGCCTTAAGTCCCTCATTATCCCTCATTACAGGTGAGTATGAATCCCAATGAATCCCACCTCTAGATTTCACTAAAGGGAGACATGAGATCCAGGGGGAGATACTGAGATATATTCTGTATCCCAAGCAAACATTTTATAATTATGATCCATGTGATACAATTATAAATGGTTATAAGGAAGCCAGATGGTTTGAATAAATATTCTAGATATCCTTAAAACAGTCACCCACACATAATAGAAAATAAAATGACTGCATGTACACATTTTGTATCATAAAATTCTATTAAAAACCCTTTTGCTTGTATACAAATGTGATTTACATTCCATACATGAGTAATTTAAATGTTACCACTCAATCGTGCCCACCTGTGCTCTTCATCGTGCTCTTGACCTGTGTCACTAACAGCTGCTCACATGCCAGCATTCAATGCAAGAATTGAAAATTAGACTAATTTTTAACAAGCTGGAGTAGCAGAATAATAACTTCTCCACACACTATGAAATACTGTTACCTCAAGAGAAGAAAATACAGTGTGCACTTTGTCTCCCATCTCATGATTTTACTCCCTTGTTCATCATATCAAGATTTGGAAAACCTCATCACATAGCTGCAGATATCTGAATATCAGCCAGACACCCATTCAAAAGATTTTGAATCCTCAAATCTTTCGAGGATTCGTGGAAGTTCTTGATAATGTCTAGATCTCCAAGAAAAAGTTTATCTTCCATATACGCTATGAAATATTGTTTCAGGCAAGGTAAATATAAATGTAAATGTATACTAAAAGTCATTAAACAATAAATACATTCTTATGAATATTCACAGTTAAGTGTTTGGTGTTTTTATATGTAAAACCATTGTCCCTCACTTGGAAATTGTGCCACAATTTATAGAAATGATAACTGCCAGGATACTCGGTTGTAAATCACACCTAGGGAAAAAGGGACCAGAGTGGCTACTCTACTTCAAAGTGTTTGGTGGACCTTCGTGAATGTGTGGGCTCAGGGCTAAGAAATCTGGCCAGCAAGGGACCCACGGTTCCCTGTCTCCTACGCTAGAGCAAGATGGCGGATGGAGCAGTTTCTGGTGCTGGTCTCCGGAATGAGTGTGTGTATCAGGCCACTAGGCCAATTCTGTCATGTAAATGTGTTTTAGCTCATCCTTTCTTTTTTATTTTTACTTTTTTGACATATATTAGTGCATTCTTCAGTATGTAATGATTACATTCACTGTAGTGGATGGTGCCTACACACAACACATTTCAATTCCCTTCTCCTCCCCCTTCCCCTCCCTTTTATTTTTCCAGCATCAGATTCATTTATTTATCTTAGAAAACCTTGTAAAGTTAATTATCATATATATGGATTGAAAACCAGACTAAGAGAACAAAGAATGTATAAAACATGTAGGACAATTGTACTAAGTCAAGGTACACTTTCAGATACATTGTTCATGGTGAATTTTTTTTCATTCTCTCTTTTTTGATATTAGCTGTCTTTTATTTCATATGTTTTGTATATTGAGTTTTTCATGTAAGAGAAACCATGCAATCTTTAGGCTTGT
Organism: Dasyprocta punctata; assembly: GCA_004363535.1. Taxonomy (NCBI): domain Eukaryota; kingdom Metazoa; phylum Chordata; class Mammalia; order Rodentia; family Dasyproctidae; genus Dasyprocta; species Dasyprocta punctata. Next base: position 8,260 of record RJWM01015406.1, read on the forward strand.
GTGTCTCAGACGCTTCATTTAACACTGTGGTCTCAAGTTGCATTATTTGTTTGCTTGCTTGTTTGTTTGAGTCAGGGTCTCACTCTGTCGCTGGCCTCTAACTCTGAATGATCATACTGCCTCAGCTTCCCAAGTGCTGGGATTACAGGCATGCACCACCACACCTGGCTTCAAGGTACATTCTTAAAACCACCCATTTGCATCTAAAAAACATGACTCGCATATCAGAATATCTGCTGAAAAGCTTGACATCTGATTCATTTTATATCTGACAGCAAATATGTATTTTCTGCAAGAAAATTTATATCATTTCTTTTTAAATTTTAAAGTGATTATGAGCCAAGGATACAACTCAGGGGCACAGCGCTTGCCCGGCAAGCGTGAGGTCATTTAAAAGACTGCAACATCAGCACAAAAATGCTCAGTTTTAAAAATATTAATTGGGATTCTCTTTAAAGGAATACTTTTCTCTTTTGGCCCATAAAATATGTAAATATGTGATTACAAATATATTTCTTGCTTATGTATCTTTTTAAAGATAAAAAATAAAACTGCCTCATAGTAAATAGAATGAAATATATATACAATGCTGAAATTCCCTAGATCATCACTAGATGGTAGTGTATAATTTATTCACTATAAATTATTCTCACTTGTTTTGCTATCCTCCCTTTCAGATTCATTCTAAATAGTCTTTTGTTTTGTTTTGTCTTTTTGAGACAGGGTCTCACTATGCAGTTCAGGCTGGGCTTGACCTCACTTTGTAGCCAACATTGGCCTCAAAATCGCAGCAATCCTCCTGCCTCTGCCTCCTAAGTGTTGGGATAATAGGTGTGTGCCACCATGCCTGGCCCTTCTAAATAAGTTTCTTAATGACTGCAAGTCTAATTATGACTAATCTTAATGGACTTGTGCAGACAGTGATCAAATACCATTGTCCTAGTTGAGTGACCTTGATGAAAGTCACTCACCCTTCCATCCCTGTTTCTTCATCTACAATGTGAACAGAATACACTTGATTTTACTCCAGAATCCCACAACAGAGCCAGAGATCTCAGCTGGACACACAGAGTGTGAGGCTAGGACCTAAGAAGTGTGATTCAGTGTCCTTCCCTGGGGTTTTTCAACAGACTTAGAAAAAGTCACCTCATTCCTTGGTAGACGGAGAAGGAAGAAGTGGCCAGCAGGTTCTGGTGAAGCAAGACAGGAAGCTTGTCTGGAGTCTGGAAGGACAATGACAGCACAAAGCAGGGAGGGGCAGAGTCAGCTGGCTGGGGTGGAGTCCTGGCCATGTCCAGCCCCATTCTGGCTACCCCAGAAGCCCAAAGTCACATTGGCTTTCCAGGACTCGATCATTCATACCTCTTCCATCATATTTGACACCATGGTGCCCTTCCAACAAACATCTCTTGTTATAGCTGGTTTGATTTGGGTTACAGTGTCTCTAACCAAAGAATTCTTACTGTAACTGTTAATCACGAAAGGTCAACTTGACTAGATTAAGAAACATGCAGGTTGAGGGCCAGAGGTCTAGATCAGCGGGATAAGCACCTGCTTGGCAAGCACGAGGTCATGAGTTTGGTCTTTGGTACAAAAAAAAAAAAGATGCAGGTTGGTAAGACACACTTCTGGGCATGTCTATGGGATATTCCCAGACATGACTGGCACTCAGGTCAGCAAAGTGAAGCAGGAAGAGCTATCAACCAGCTCCAATTTGTAGGTCTGAGGCCTGGATGGGATGAGGGAAAAGAAGAAGGGAGTTGGACAGCACATGGAAGTGCTCCATTTCTCCGTTCTACTCCAGCTGGGGGAATCTTCTGCTGCCCTTGCCTGTAGACACTGTACTCCGGTTTCTTCAGCCTTGCAATGCAGATTCAGACCCGTGACTCTCCGAGGAGGTCTGTGGCTGTGCTGTGTCCTTGGTCTCTCGTTTCGTGGATTCTGCTTTCTTGTACTGAGCACCTACCGGATCCTCTAGTTCTTCAGCATGCAGAAGGCCAGTGGATCTGTACCTCTAGGAAATCCTAACCAGCAGTCTCTCACTCTGTCTGCTCAATGAGGAAGAGAGCAACGGAAGTCCTCCCCACTGTAAGCTGGACAAGTTTAATTCCTACTGTACTTAGTAACATCAAAAGGGACAAACACAAAATAAAAAGGAAAAGACAAAATAAAAAAGAATATGTGCAAAGCTTGAGGCTTGTTAGGACTTAGGAAAATCTTGAACATACTTGGAATGCCAAGCACTTTCCAAGGGGTTTTTATCCTTGAAAAAGCGTCACTTCAAACCTGCGAGTCTGATGGCCCAGCCCTCAAAGATATTCTACCCCTGAGGATTTCAGGGTTCTGCAAGGGTGGGTGAATGCTTTGCCTTATTTCATTAATTTATAAAATTCCTAATTTGAACATTTTAAACTAATGTGGTAAACATACAACTTTAAATTTTGTAAACCCTCATAAAATCAAGACTAAATGTCAAAATCTTCTATGGATTTCAGTCCAGTACAAAATATCAACACAACAAACCAACTCAGACTTCCTCTTCCTCTCTCTCTCTGTCTCCCTCTGTCTCTGTCTCCATCTGTCTCTGTCTCTGTGTGTCTCTGTCTCCCCTACCCCATCTTGAGAAACTATTATGCAATGCACTATGAAAGCAGAGTCCTAAAATGAGGACATAATTCAAGGAGTAGAGCTGAAGTGTATGTGCTGACTCGTTTATTAATTTTATGACTCTTTCAAATTCAGCTGGAATCTACCCTGAGCTGATTCGCAGCTGGAAGGGACTTCTCTGCTGACTAGTATGCAGATCAAATTACAGTTGCCTGCTATGTGGAGGAGTAATATAAAACATAAAAAGTAAACTCCTGGTTTGAAAAGGACAGTCTTTTATATCCATTAAAGTATTGTGTTCATTCACCCTTTCCTAAGTGTTTACAACAAAAATGTACTACTGTGGGTTCAAAGGGATTTTTAAAATAGCCTTCTGATTTATGATTTCTACTTGGCCTATGGTGGTAGCAGTGAGAGTAGGGAGAAAAGGGTCTCCTGTTAGGGATTTCTTTTGCATATAGAGCTGAAAAGATCTCCTGTTTGACTGATGTAGTATGTGAGGAGAAAGAACAGAACCAACAATTTTGAATTAAATAACCAGAAACACTGAGTTTCCACTAACTGACATTAGAAAATTACACAAGATAACTAACCACTCCTTCACAGATTCTATTCATTTCGTTTGGTCTCTTTCCTCTGTTTATTCTACATTGCTCAAGTCTTTTGCATGAACTCACCTTCCTATCCACAATGCTCTCATTTAGCTAAAAACACTCATAATTTGCAAAGCCTTACACTAGAATCTCGGGTGTGTATCAAAATATAAGATCTGTCTTTACAAGTTTCTAATCACTTATGTAAAAACATAAGATGTTCACCTGTAAAAGCATAATCATATGCTTTTAATTTAAATATGTGAAACACTCTGGATGGATAATCTCTTATGCACAAAAATTAATGAATAGATATGGATGTGAAGTAGGGATATAACTAGGAACAAGATATGACTGTGATCCAGCAGCTTCTAATATATACTGAGACTTCAATGAATAGTAGTCACATTGCATGTTTCGGATGTACAAGCTTTTCAAAATGCATTAACGAAAAAACAAAAACCCCAGAATTAAAGTGAGGAAAGATCACTGTCCACCAGGGAAATTACAGAGGTCAAACCTGAAGCTCTTTGAAGGCTGGCTGGAGTTGTTCTATTCCCTGATGCTTTCCCTAACTCAATGCCCCACCAGTAGAAGTCTACCTGACCTAAATAGCAATATGTGCACGCTTACTGAGAAGTATAAGTTACACCCTATTCCTTTGAACTTCATAGAGACTAACAAGTGCAAAAAAATTTACAAAACACTCTCAAATGTTGTGAACTACCTTATATCACTTTAAAATGTCTTTAAGAAAGAGAATGGGGACAGGGAGACTTTCTGAAAGCCCAGAAAATATCTTTCTTTAAGATGTATACCTTTTTCAGTCCCAAATAGGTGTCCACTAAGTGTTCAAGAGAATTAGTTGAGTACTAATTTTAGTTATGAGACTTTAAGTGGGCAACGGTACTACTGTCACATATTGTGTACAAATTCAATCGTGACATGTAGGATGTCAAGATTTCTATTGTCAGCCATTCCATGATATTTCAATTTATCCTTACAAATTTCTGATTGAAAGCACTGGTTAAGACTGATTTTTTAAAAATTTTTAATAGTACATGTTTGAAGTACATAATAATTACATTTATTGTAGGAAATCAGTACAAGTACATAACACATCTCAATTTTTTCACCTTCCTTCCACTCCCCTTTTATTTTACTAGTTTCTATTTTATCTGTTTAACTTAAGGAGTTTATCAACATATACATAGATTAACAGTCAGACTAATGGCCAAAAAAACATAAAACACTTAGGACAATTGTACTAAATCAAGGTGCACTTTTAGATACATTGTCTGTTGTGGGTTATAAGAGCCTTTTTTCTCTCTTTTTCCCATTAACTGTCTTTTGTTGATTTTTCTATGTCCTTTCAATGGAAGTGAAAGTTAAACTTGACATGCAGTTATAAAATCTGGGTTTTTTTGTTTGTTTTGCTTTTTTTCAATTCTACAGGTTACTAATCTGGCATCAACTTAGACCATAGTATATTTGCTCTCCAAACTAAACAACAAAGATTCTACATCTTGACTATATCACATGTCACTAGTTTATAATGAAGAGATTTTTAAATGTCTGGAAACATTGTCAATATTAAAATATTTTATAAATGTAGCATGTTTTATTTACTGCAAAAACCTGCTTTATGCTCATTCAACCTTCAGGTAAGACACTCTTATGCAAAAAGACTCTTAGATGTCTGACTTCAATATGTTGCCTTCCTAATTCTAGTTTTCACATTTGTGAAGGACATGTGTACATCTGTGTTTGACCTCATGCATGTGCATGTGTGTATCTCAAACAAAATATTCTGTGACATTTTGATGTCTCACCTCATAGGTGATCTTCAACATATCAGACTTTTGCCTTTTAAAGATGGTGAAGTTGACAGAATATGACAAACAATGGCTGCACAATGTGGACATTTCACTTTTGGTCAGGCAGTTTGTACTTACTGAAACAATGATGAGGTTAGCACAATACTGTAAATTGATGTGTCATTTTATTATATTTTATAGTCCAAAAGGAAAAGAAATCCAAAAAATTGTTAAAAAAAAGTCACTCCAACTGAAGGAAATTAATTCACATATACACCAAATAGCTCAAAAATATATACAATTTAGTTAATGTAACAGTAGATTCAGGAAATATTCAGTGAACTTCTTTGCCTTTTTTATTTTTATTCATTTCCATAACAATTTTATATCCCTCTTTTTACAAGAAAATCTAAAAGATTTTCCATATTCTTCATTTCTAAAAGATGTTTAAAATAAGAAACAATGTACTAGTTTTCCGTTACTATAACAAAATTTCTGAGATAATCAACTGAAAAGGAGAAAAGTTTTATTTTGTTTTATTTTTCAGAGATTTCAGTTTCTGGTTGCTTGGTCCTGTAATTTTGAAGGACAGACAAGATTGAAATGATAGTTAGCAAATAGAATTAGAACCTACAGGGGCATTGAGCTAAAACAGTACAAACAAAAACCAACTAACTGTAGTTTATCTGCATAGTAATAAATAGTTATAAAATAAACTTTAAAGATACACTTTTATAATTGAAGCATATTTTAGAATACCTCCCTGGAAAGAAAAGTGAAAGAACAATGCAACATGATCATGACAGCAACCACAAAACTTTGAAAGAAAATCTCTGAAATATTACAATGCACAATTTTACAAAATTAAAGTCAATAGATTCTGTTCCTATGGAAAAAATTCTCTAACATTATAAAGACATTGTTTTCCAAATAAGTGCACAAGATCAGACAATAACAACAGGATTTTCATGAATCTAGATAAACTAATTGTAAAGTTTACCTAAAATAGTGGAAATAAATGGGCAAGAAAGGATTTAAATAAATACAAAAGCATACGTCTTGCCAGATATCAACATGGTATGACATGGGAATTTAAAACACATAGGTTTAGCATATAAACCTAACAGGAGAGTAGATAGTACTAAAGAGATTCATGTTACTATTGAAATTCAGACTCAAAAAAATCCATGTAATTGTTCAGAGCATGCATTTTGGAGTCAGAATGTCTGAGTTCAAGTTTCACTCTGATACTAATTGGCCATGTCACCTTGGAAAAATTACTTAATCTTACATAACCTAAATTTCTACACGTGCAACACAGAGATAATAATAGTACAAAGTTATTCATTTTTATTTAACATGAACTTTCTAAGTTACAATAGATACAATAGATACAAATATAACAAATGAAAAATGTGTCCACACAGAAACTTAAAATTTGTTCACAATATAAAGAACCCAAAAAGCAAAAAACAGTGTGAAGAAAGTATTTATGAATAGAAAAATAAAGTTTTCAAGGTATCTAAAAGCTTCAAATAGCAATAAATAAAATTAAATCTAGTGGAAAAGTAAGTAAGAGACTGAGATATATTCTAAAATAAATGACATATTACAAGATGTTTGTGTAACTAATAACCAGAAAAACATAGACCAAATAAAATTATGTTTAATTTTTAATCTAATATACTAGTTGCAATTTAAAAATTACCTAGCCTCGGATGTAGCTCAGCAGCACAGCACCTGCCTGGCAAGTGGAAGGTCCTGAGTTCGATTCTCAGTACAATAAAAAACAGGTATCTACTGAGACTAAAAGGGAAAAAAATCATGAAATCAAGCCTCTTTGCACTGCTAATAGTAAAATGAGTTAATACTAACATTTTAGAAAGTGAAAGGGAATGTCTTTACAAAATTAAAGCAGAATATACTTTAATGAAGAATTCATTTTTGACTATTTCACAGAAAAACAGAACCACACAAAGATGTAGGCAAAAATTTGGTTTTTATATTATTATTTGTAATAACTTATAAACAAAATAAATATCTTAAATATGTTGGCATATTCATAATGTGGCATATTAAGCAGCAACTAAAAATTGAGACAGATCTGTATGACCCATAAGGAAATGTATACAATATTTTTAAGGTTAGACACATAGTATAGTACAATCACCTCATTTTTAAATCCAAATATTTATAATACAAATTCATAAGAACTGTCCCCCAAAACTCTGAAAAATAATCATGCTTTTGTTCAACAATGAAACAAGGCAGAAATGGGAAAGCAGACTTTAAATTTTCAATCTAAATATTTCTGTATTTTCAAGTTGTTTCATAGCAACATTCACCAGCACTGTTTATGCAAATTAGATAAATTAATAATCTAGTGTAGCCCATTCCTACTCCACAAGGCTCCTTGAGGCCTATTTTATAAATGTTTCTGTTCTCTCACACAAAGGCAAGCCTTGATGACTTCTTCAATATTTTCCACCACTACAGAATGTTAACCTAACCTCACCACCATCCATTACACAAAACAGGTCAGTGTGGTCCCATTTTTCACTCCAAGTCTAACATGTAGACATAAAATTAAGACTGTGTAGTTTAATCCCTGTTTTTAAAAGCATATAGTTATGATGCTTTGTAACTGCAGGAAAATCTTGGTACCATTAAAATCATGACAAGTTCATCATAAAAGTAGCCAGGACAATAATCATGCTACCATAAGTGGTAAAATAAAAAAAAAATAAATAAATAAAGCAGGAGAATGTAAATCTTCACAATGTGAGTTATAGAACTAGCCATTTCTGGGATTTTCTAACTTTGAAAATCTACAGGTAAATGCATTCTTACTAATACATATGTAGCCACACCTAAAATAAATCAGACTCCTGAAAAATCTAACATCGTGGGCAAAATGTAGATGAATTTTCTACCAATGTGTGAAAGTGTGACACATACAGTCCCTAGGCCAAATGCCAGTGGAGTCCTTGTGCCCAGTTGAAACCTTCTGAGCCTGGCCTTTACTGTCCACATTCTATCAACATTCTGGTCTCGTGAGCTCTGAAAAGAATCACTGTGTCAGCTCTGCTTTCTGGTTTTTAAGGCTTCTCTAGTCTACATCTCCAACCTTTCCAAACTCCTCCAGTAAACAAAACACAAAGGTTTCTAAACTACAAGGTCAGTTATTGACACAGCAACAACCTCACATCTGTACCAATTTTTAAAACACGTCAGACAAAATACCCACAACTGAAAGAAGTTTCATTTACTCACAGCTTGAGTCTGTGATCCACTGGCTCCAAGGCAGATGCTTGGCAGAAGGGTGTGGTGCACCAAAGCCGCCAAAGTTCATGGCAACCAGGAAGCAGAGCAGGGGCATAGTGTCAGAGTGGAAGGGGCCAGGTCACCAGACCCAGACCTAAAGGCCATGCCTCCATGACCTTCCCAGAGGCACCTAGGAGTGCGCTCTACAATCTCAGGACCAATCCCAAAGCTACTCAAATTGAAACTCTACCTTAACTGTCACACTGGGTAGCTTAGCTTTTCATTGGAAGGCCCTGACTTTGGAACATTTCCTAGGAAGACCTGTCCACATAGACTCGTGAGATTTTTCCTGACACTTGAACAACTAACACATGGTCTAGATCTAATAGTGATAATTGTTTGTGATCACAACCACCACAGGGGTGGACTCAAGACCTAATGTAGAACAGTGAGAGTTGTGCTTAGAACTTCACTGGGGCTACCAGGAAACAGATTTCCTTATTTTCCTGGGCATACAGATACTTTCTTGCAAATGATGAGCTTGCTTAGACAGAAGGCATCACAAAGTAGAGGAAAAATTTAGCAAAATAAGGCAAACTCTACATGAGCTTTGTGCACTGAAATCTAGTTACACCACTTGTTCCTGAAGCCACTTGTATTGATGAATTACTTTTTCTTTGCATTACTTTTTCTTTGGAATTGCTAATGTGAATTTTGTAGTCAAATTTCCTTGCTTTTTTTTTAAAAGTTTCATTTCTATGCATACAACCCTAGTAATATATTGTTTAACTTTACATGTTCTAATCTTACATATAAATTCTGTAGCCATATATTTTGTTATTTACCTCTTTTGCTTCACAGTATATTCTCGAGAAACACTTTATATTGTTTATAGCTCTAGTTTATTGTTTTCACTATTCTACAGTTATACATTGAATAAATATATTTCAATTGTATTATTCATGTAACTTTTGAGACTTTTGATATTACGTATGTTTCTAGAAACACACAGCCTGGTGAACATATGATAAATAATACTTATAACTATAGGTTCCACACTGCAGAAATGGATGATTTCAGTATTTCTTTATAATCACTACACTGTTTCTCAAAGTGACTGCATTGATTTAAAAACTTACCAGCCCTATAAAACTTCCTGTCACTCTATATCAACGTTCAGTTTTATCAGTTTGTCATTTTTAAAGCATAGTGAAAGTGGCATTAAAAAGTATTCTAGTATTTCTTTTAAGTGTTATAGTTTTACCTTTCATTTTACTTTGAGCCACAAATCCATTGCCAAATGATTTTTATGATATTATGCAGTGATCCAATTTCTTTTTTTGGACAACCATTTGTCTTATCACAGTTTACTGAATCATCCTTCATTTCATGATCATTTTTAATGCTACTCCTATTATGATATCTGTTTCTTTAGCTTCTCTATCCCTGAGCCAATAAAGCACTAAATACTAAATTTAGTGTAGTTCAGCAACATCTGTCAGGCTAAGTTTGCTCACTTTGCATCATTTTATGATCATCATTGGCCCTTGACATTTACATTCCAAACTAAAAATCAAACACTAAAATTTATAAAATAAATCTGTAGGACCTTTTTTATTAGCATTCTTTGAATCTAAAAACCAGTTAGGGAAAAACAACATGTTTAGAATACTGAATTCAATGCAGCATCTAAAATGAGCAATTTTGGCTTCATTTCATTTCTTAAACCTTTTTCATTGTTTTCCTGTATAACCTTCAGTTCAGCATTAAATAAAAGCAGTGCTAGTAACTTGTCATGTCTTGGTTCTTATTTTAAATAGAATCTTTCTAATTAATAATCAAGTATACTGCTAGCTATGGATTTTTATAAATATATTAAATCAATATAAAGTTCTTATTTATTTGTAATATAGTAATTGCCAACTAACACTTTTTATTCAGTATCATACATAAGTTCTAGGTATGAAACCAGAAAAAATAAATTTCAGACAAAAGGATTGAAAAGATGAAATTAGTATCCTTTTTTGGTATGATATAATTACCTATTTTGAAACAAACTTTTCTGCAGAAAATTATTGGAAATAATAAAAGAACAAAGCAACATATGCTAATTTAAGTTCATTGCCTAGAAGTCTATTTTGATTCAATGTACTAGTAAAAGCAACAAGCAAATATTCATAAAAAGAAGATATCTCTGAAAGTAACATAAAAATAAGCATCCATTCCATGCTAATTTACAGGTAAAGTTAATATTATACAAATGGTAGTTTCTCCAATTCATTAATATGCAATTTCATAGAAAATAGTGGCAAAGAAAGTTCATTAACAGTATTGGAAGCGAGAATTTGAAAGGCACGCAATTCCTGAAAGTGGTGTGCAGGGTGATCACTGTGTGTGAAGGGTGCGGGTCTGGAGCTGGGCAGGGTGGTACAGATCTGGACCACGTGGAAGGAAGTGAGACTCTGCCTCAGAATTCAAAAATGTAAAAAGACTGGGAATGTAGTTCAGTGCAAAGGCCCTGGGTTCAATCCTCAGGAAAGGAAAAGAAAGAAAGAAAATTGGGAGGGAGGGAAAGAAGGAGGAAAGGGGGGCCGGAGGGATGGGGAATGACTCAGTAAGGGGAATAATGTTTATTGTGCTGAGTAGCTTGTATTTGATTCCCTATTAATTTGAACATTGTAAGTTTCTTCTTTAGTAGTGTGTGTTTGTTATACATAGTTTTTTTTTTTTTTTGTACTGAGGATTGAAAACTCACAACCTTGCACCTACCAGGCAGGTGCTTATGCCACTGAGCTAAATCCCCGGCCCTATTTTTTGAGAGAGGGTCTCACTATGCAGTTCAGGCTGGCCTTGAACTCACTTTTGTAGCCCTGGCTGATCTTGAACTCACAACAATCCTCCTGCCTCAGCCTCCCGAGTGCTGGGATTAAAGGCGTGTACCACCACACCCGGTGTCATACATTGCATTCGTCTTAGGGAATATGCATATCATATTTATCTACAAAGTCATATACAATATATATGATTCTTAGATGCACTTCTCAGACCAGTGGGATAGCCTGGATGGGCCACATCCATGCTGTGGATTTCACTGGACCAGCCAATGGAGAGTCCAAGCAGACCACAGGCAGACAGCAAGCTGCAGTAATGGTGACTGTGGTTCTGAACCCCTCACAGTAAGGTCATCTTGGGCTGGCCTTGTAACCCAAAAGGAAATCATGGCTTTCCTCAAGGTATGAGAGAAGTGCAGTATGCTCAATACTTATCTATTTCTAGGTGGCAGGGACGTTCTGACCCCTGTATTGTTTTAGAGTTATTGTCAGTGGTGATAACTTTTCTGACCAAAAGTGGTAGTCAGATGCAGTTCATCTACATGTTATTCAACCCCGGTTTATTGAAGTACCCATTAGGATGTTTCCTGAATCTGATCTACATCTTATGAATAGTCTCTTTATAAATAAACCCTCTCCAAATTATGTTAAGTGTGTTGTCTATTTCCTTCAATGACCCTGAGTAATCACTTGAATACAATAAATATCATAGTGTGAAGAATGAATTAAACCAAAGTAATCCAGCGTGCTGTCAGATTCAGAGTACCTTGACCTTTACAAGAAATGCAAGATATTCAAATAATGAGTGGCTGTTTGCTTAATTTTGTATAACTAGATTGCTGCAGTTTTCTTACTATTGAATATACAATATAAAGTTTGTCTTATCTGTTGGCGATGGGATCTTGCTAGATTATTGCTATGCAGAAGACCCTTAGACATCAATTTTCAGACAAGAAAGGAGATAGAAACTAGAAATGCAAAACTTTACTAAAACTTTCTGGTGACATACCGAGTAGCTTGGTATGCCATCCTTATTTGTCTGATGAAAATAATCATTCCACATTGCACATTTTAAGGCACAACAACTATTAATGAATACTGAGTGCTGCAATAGAATCCAGAGTAGTGAAATAGTTACTAAAATGTTTAGCCAGAAAGTTTGAAGATCTGAGGTATTAAATTAGTGGCATTAGTAGGAAATTTAATAGTGAGCCTAAATTTGTATGGCATTTATGTAAGTTCCATACTTAGTAAAAAAATCTCCACTAGGATTAAGAGATGACTGAAAATGAGAACAAGCAGAAGTCAGGCATCCAGTAGTATTTTAGAGACAATGAATGGCTAGAGATAGGCTTGAATGATGAATACTGAATATTCATGAGCATTATGAGAATAATGCAATAGAAGTTTTGATTGTGCAAGAATCAACTGCAAATGTGCACAACCACATGGACATGAGTAATTAAAGCATTCATGGCAAAGTAGGAACCTCTCGCATTCACAGCAGCCTTAATACCATATGAATTTAACCAAAAGTTTTCAATCATAATGTGGAATTATAACATGTGTACATATTTGTTCTAAGAGATCATGTAATAGTCTTCATTAAGATGCTTGAAATTAGGCTAAGCCCTAAGTGTAATGTGGTTTGTGTATCTTTCTCAGAGATAAAAACATGAATCATGATGTTTACAACCCAAGGAGTCTATGATTCATTATCAAAAAATGTAAGCCAGTGGACAGATGTGGTGTGTGATTGCATACATACAACAGTGAAGGTCAGAGCGATGGCATATTGCCAAGCTAAATTACTCTTGAAAAACAGAAAGTGGCTCAAAAGACATCAGCTTTTTTCTACTGTGACTCCACCAATCAATTTGTGTATATGGATCGCGTTCTATGAGTCTGATCCTCTCCTGGAAATAAAGGACAGAGAAATTTTATCTTAAGACATTTACTATAGACAATTATAAACAAATAGACAATTATAAACAAATTCAATATAAACCAAGTGTTTCTATCAGAGTGACATTAATCTTACATAAATAAAGGAATGGGATATTTGATTAAATTAATCTAATAATACTGATAAAATACTCATAGTAAAAATGATAGCTAATACTTATTGACAGCTCATGGTGCCAGATCACTATAATCACCATTTATCAGCAGTTATGTTTACTGTATTCTGGTAAGAATGACCTTCATCATTTCATAATCATAATCATATGAATGAGATACAATTAATAACATGAATTTAGCAATATATGCTGCATAAACACAAAAGGAAATCAATGGGGGCCAAGGGTATAGTTCAGCGACATAAGCACCTGCCTGGCAAGGCCAAGGTCCTGAGTTTGATTTCTGGTACCCCCTACCCCCAAAAAATCAATAACATAGTTAAAACTGATACTCAAGAAGTTTAATTGGCCTAAGATCGCATTATGAAAAGCTATGAAACATAAGCTGAACTTATGAGCAAATTCTGAATAGGAGAAATAAGGGCAGATTCTTTTTTCTTTTTTTGGTACCAGAACTCGAACTCAGGACCGCATGCTTGCCAGGCAGGTGCTGCACCACTGAACTAAATCCCTAGTCCCAGGGAAGATTCTTAAAAAGAGACAAAAAGACTGTGCCAAGTACTGGGAATGCCAAGCAGGAAGATACAGAAACAGAATAAATTTGTATGTTTATTAGTAAAGGGTACAAAAAGTCTGGGTAGGAGAGGGAACCCTGTAAGGAAGTATCAGAGAAAAGTACATTTTCATAGAATGGGAATCGTGACGAGTTTAAACTAAATTTGTCCTATAAACAGCATGATCAGAGGAGAGTATTGTTTAATACTTATGTAAACTGGCACAATTAGGAGGTATGGATTTGGTGGAAGAAATCTATTATTTAATATGAGAAGCATTTGCAGCAGTTTAAACAGAATTATGAAAGTCTAGATTCTGACAGTGTTTGCAAAGAGGATAGAGGAAAACAGAGAAGTATAAAATAGTTTGAAACAGACCCCAGAGCACATGCATAGCATACAAAAGATCCTGAGTTCAATTGCAAATGAGCTTAACCCGTGGTCCCTTTTTAAACATAGGTTATACCTATGTTACTCCTTATTTCCTTTGCAACCAAATGGCTATAGAAGCAAAGGCAAAAGTTAAAGCCATGAAGATTGATAGGAAAGTGGAGCAAATTATGATCTCATTAAAAGAAAAATAGATGTGGAGTATATAGATTTTACCAAAAGAATGCAAAATAAAAGTACACAAAAGTTACAGGAAAGAGAAAAACTTCACACGTAATATTAAGTGATAGTGTTGCCTCCAAATGTAGATAATATGTGACTTTTTAAAAAATATTGAAGTATGGTACAAGTGTAAAATCAGCCTCAGAGATACAGACTTTTAAATTGTAGTATTTTTATAGAGGTACCTGAGACAAATATAAAACAGGTTTGATGAAAGAGAAAATCCAAGTTCAAGTTGTGATCATGAAGTTAAACTTGAGTAAGAAACTTAAAATCTCTGTAATTCGGGTACTCTGTGCTTTAAATGGGGAAGATAATAGCTACCCCAAAGTTCTTTGAGTGTACAAAGGGAAAGGGCCCTGCAATCTGTAAAGCTACTTAGATTTAAAATACTGTGATACTCAGGCTGTCTACCAGTGAATCCAGAGAGAAGCCTGGAAGTGGAATTTTTTCTTTCTTTCTCTTTCTCTCTCTCTCTCTCTCTCTCTCTCTCTCTCTCTCTCTCTCTTTCTCTCTCTTTTTCTTCTGGCTCTCTTTTTTCCTCAATTCTTTGCAGCAATTTCCCTAAGTTGGTGGGACCCATCTTTGCCTGCCAACCTACTGACAATCTCTTTCTCTTTTTTCACCTCTCTGCTTTCTGTTAAATTCATTTTGGGTCCTGACTCTTGGGGACAGAATTGACACTTTGTGAACCTATGTACTGAATATGATTGTTTTGGATTCTAATGTATGGTTACAAATTTATTTTATATGGTTGGGGATTGCAACTCAGGGGTTGGCTCAGTTTACTGTTTTGTTGACTGCTTTTGATGCTGTGGGTGCTACTGCAGCCAGAATTAACTCAATTGATCTGGATAGCTGTTGGCCCTGATGGTCCAGGACTGAGACTGACTGGGGGTCACAGAGAGAGCAGAGTCACAGTGCCAAGGAATCAGGGTCTGGGCTAGGCGAGCAATGGTTTCTCATCTCCGACAAACTAAGGAGGTGGGATTTTCCAATAGACTTGGAGCCCAGGAACCAGCTACACCTGGAAGATATCTCCAGGAAGTGCTCATCACCTGGAAGTCCTCAATACCACCATTAAAGTAACCCACTGCAGGCAACCAACAGGTATCACTCTAGGAATTAAACTAAAAAAGAGAAGAAATGAGAAGACCCTTAAATAGTTCTCAACCTCAGACACCCAGTTCCCCAAAAGCAAACCCAGGGGGCAAGAAGGCTGAAAAGTCCAAAATCCCCCACCAGGTTTTTCTGAAGTGGTAACAAAGCAATTGAATGAGGTTTTGGAAAAAATGAAATTAGAAATAATCTCTCAAATAACCACAGAGGTTACCAAAATACATACCATGCTTAGTGAGGTGAGAACAGGCACAGACAAAAAAAAAAAAAATGAGCTTAAGCAAATTATAGAAGTACAACAGAGGAAGCAAATGGATTCCACAAAGCAGATTCAAGCAGATATTCAGGAGAATAGAAATTCCATTGAAAGTATTTGAAGCAGATTAGACCAATGTGAGGACAGGATCTCAGATATTGAAGACAGGCTTGCAGTTAGTGACCAGGAAAAGAAAGATTTCTCAAAACTAGCAAGGGAACATGAGAAATCAATCCAGCAACTGCTTGATGAGACAAAGAAAAATAACTTAAGATTAATTGGAGTCAGTAAACAAGCAGGAGATACTACAAATGACATTAAAAACAACCTTACAGACATTGTGTCAGAAAACTTTGCTGGTAGAGAAAAAGAATTTGACATACGAATAAGTGAGGCATATAGAAATCCAATTAGCAATGATAAAAAACCCCTACTTCCAGGCATATCATAGTTAAGATTGCAGAAATTCAACATAAGAATAAAATTTTAAAAGCTGTTAGGGAAAAGAAACAAATCACCTATGAAGGAAAGCCCATTAGAATCACAATGGACTTCTCAGCACAAACTCTCAAGTCAAGGAGAGCTTGCAGTGAAGTACTCCAAGTTCTAAAAGAAAACAACTTTCAACCCAGATTGATGTACCCTGCAAAACTATCTATCAGACTAGAGGGAGAAACAAAATGCTTCCATGATAAGGAATATTTGAGAAAATTCGCAACCACTGAAACAGCACTCCGAAATGTTTTGAAGGACATTTTAGAAAGAGATGATAAGTACTACAGCTCCATGAACCCCAATAGAAGGAATCCACCAGGCAAAGCAAACAATTAGAGGGAAGGAAAAAAATGGCAGGGGGGAGCCAATAATAGAAAGCAACATGATAAGGATAAGTCAACATGTATTAGTTTTAATCATCAGTATTAATGGTCTCAATTCACCAGTCAAAAGACATAGACTGATAGAATGAATCAAGAAGCAAGATCCGACAATATGCTGTATACAAGAAACACATTTAATTCAAAAAGATACCCATAGACTGAAAGTCAAAGGATGGAAAACAGTACTCCATGCAACAGGAATCCAGAAAAAAGCAGGGGTAGCTATTCTATTTGCAGACAAAGTTAATTTTAAGCCAAGACTGATTAAGAGAGACAAAGAAGGTCACTATATCTTGGTAAAGGGAACAATCCAAGAGGAAGTGATAACAATCATAAATATATATGCAACAAATACTAGTGCACTGTTATATAAAACAATTATTAATGGACATGAAAAATCAAATACGCT
The DNA here is from genome assembly GCA_004363535.1 of Dasyprocta punctata. Taxonomy (NCBI): domain Eukaryota; kingdom Metazoa; phylum Chordata; class Mammalia; order Rodentia; family Dasyproctidae; genus Dasyprocta; species Dasyprocta punctata. The sequence continues at coordinate 25,281 of RJWM01015406.1, forward strand.
TTAATACAATTGTATTGGGAGACCTCAATACCCTGCTGCCACAAAAAGACAGATCAACTAAACAAAAAATCAACAATTAAGTATTAGAATTAAATCAAACTTTTGAGCAAATGGACTTAGTAGATATCTATAGAGTATTCCACCCTACAACATCAGAATACACATTCTTTTCAGCCGCACATGGGACATTCTCCAAAATAGACCATATACTGGTTCATAGAACAGGCTTAAGCAAATATAAAGGATTTGAAATTATCCCATGCATACCAGTAGACCACAGTACATTGAAATTAGAAATCCACGCTAAAGGAAACCACAAGAACTTCATTAACACATGGAAATTAAATAGCACACTTCTGAACAATCAATGGGTCACAGATGAAATTAAAGAAGAAATTAGACAGTTTTTACAGCTGAATGACAATGATACACAACATACCAGAACTTGTGAGGCCCAATGAAAGCAGTCTTAAGAGGGAAATTTATAGCAGTAAATACCCATATCAGGAAAACAGAACAAGCTCATATTGATAACTTAATGTTGAATCTCAAACTTCTAGTAAAAGAACAGCAGACTAAACTAAAAACTCATACAAGGGAGGAAATTATACGGATCAAAGCAGAAATTAACACACTGGAGACTAAAAAAACAATACAAAGAATCAATTAATCGAAGAGTTGGTTCTTGGAAACATTAAATAAAATTGATAAGCCCTTAGCCAACCTTACCAAAAAAGGGAAAGAAAGGACTCAAAGTCATGCAATTAGGAATGAAAAGGGTGAAATCACAACAGACCCAGTCGAAATTCAGAAAAATACTTAACTTTGAGAACTTGTATTCCAATGAGACGGAAAATATAGAAGAAATGGACAGATTCTTAGATTCATGTGAATTACCAAAGCTCAATCAAAATGATATAGAAATCATAAACAACCCAATATCAATAAATGAAATTAAAGATGTAATTTAAAAATTATCAACAAAGAAGAGCCCTGGCCCTGATGGATTTACTGCTGAATTCTACAAGAAATTTAGTGAAGATCTAACACCACTACTTTTCAAACTGTTCAATGAAATTGAAAGGGAAGCAATATTCCCAAATTCATTTTTGGAAGCAAGCATTACTCTGATTCCCAAACCAAAGAAGGATTCAACTAAGAAAGAGAATTACAGGCCAATCTCCCTAATGAACATTGATGCAAAAATTCTTAATAAGATACTGGCAAATAGACTGGAGCAAATTATCAAAAAGATTGTACACCATGATCAAGTGGGATTCATCCCAGGGACGAAGGGATGGTTCAACATATGTAAATCCAAAAATGTAATACATCATATTAACAGAGCCAAGGATAAAAGTCATATGATTATTTCAATAGATGCAGAAAAAGTTTTTGATAAAGTTCAGCACCCATTCATGTTAAAAACTCTACAGAAAATTGGAATAGATGGTCTTTATCATAATCTAATAAAAGCTATCTATGACAAACCAATAGCTAACATTATACTAAGTGGACAAAAATTGAAAGCTTTCACTTTAAAATCAGGAACAAGACAAGGATGTCCATTCTCTCCACTCTTATTCCACATAGTTCTGGAAACTTTAGCTAGAGCAATTAGACAAGAGAAAGAAATAAAAGGAATAAAGACAGGAAAGGAAGAAGTTAAGCTAGCATTATTTGCAGATGACATGACACTCTACCTAGAGGATCCTAAGAACTCCATCAAGAGACTTCTAGATTTAATAAGTAGATTTAGCAATGTAGCAGTTTACAAGGTCAATACTCAAAAATCAATAGCATTTTTGTACGTGAATAACAATCACACTGAGAGAGATTAAGGAAACAATAGTTTTTACAATAGCATCTAAAAAATGAAATATTTAGGAATCAATCTGAAGAAAGATGTAAAAGACCTCTATAATGAAAACTACAGTACTCTAAAAAAGGAGATTGAGGAGGATATTAGAAGATGGAGAGATATCCCATGCTCTTGGGTAGGAAGAATCACCATAGTCAAAATGGCCATACTTCCAAAACTGTTATATAGATTTAATGCACTCCCAATCAAATTACCAATAACATATCTTACAGAATTAGAGAAAACAATCCTAAAATTCATTTGGAACAAGAAGAGACCTAGAATAGCAAGGGTGATCCTGGGCAACAAAGACAAGACAGGGCGCATCACAATTCCTGACCTGAAACTATACTATAAAGCTATCATAATAAAAACAGTGTAGTACTGGCAAAAAACAAACAAACTAACTAACAGATCCGAGGATCAATGGAATAGATTAGAAGATCCAGAAACAATTCCAGACACACTAAGCTATCTTATCTTTGACAAAGGTGCTAAATATATTCTTTGGACAAAAGATATTCTTTTCAATAAATGGTGTTGGAAAAACTAGCTTTCCACATGTCAAAGATTAAGATTAGACCCATATCTTTCACCATGTACTAAGTTAAAATCTAAATGGATTAAAGATCTCAACATTAAAACAGAAACATTAAATCTGCTGGAAGATAGAGTAGGTAAAACTCTGGAAGACATTGGTGTAGGCAAAGACTTTATGAATAAAAGCCAGACTGCACAAGAATTAATGCAAAGAAGCAACAAATGGGATCTCATCATTTTGAAAAGTTTCTGCACAGCAAGAGAAACCACCAACGGTGTGAAGAGACTACCCACAATGTGGAAGAAATTGTTTGCCAGCTATCCCTCAGATAAAGGATTAATATCAAAAACATATAAAGAACTTAAAAAAATCAGTTCTCCAAAATTTAAAGACCCAATCCAAAAATGGGCATCTGAGATGAACACACACTTCCCAGATGAAGAAATACAAACAGCAAATAAATAACATGAAAAAATGTTCAGCAACACTGGCCATTCGAGAGATACAAATGAAAATATCACTTAGATTCCACCTCACCCCAGAAAGAATGGCTAGTATTACGAAGTCAACTAATAACGAATGCTGGAGGGGCTGTGGGCAAAAAGGAACTCTTCTCCACTGTTGGTGGGAATGCAGGCTGGTGCAACCTCTGTGGAAGTCAGTGTGGAGATTCCTCAAAAAGCTAGGATCAGAGGTCCCATTTGACCCAGTTATTCCCCTTCTGGGTATCTTCCCGATAGGACTAAAAATATCTCATCACAGTGATATATGCTCACCCATGTTCATCATTGCCCTATTCATAATTGCTTGATCGTGGAAGCAGCCTAAATGCCCCTCGACTGAGGAGTGGATAAAAAAGATATGGTATTTCTACATAATGGAATATTACTCAGCTATAAAGAACAACAAACTAGACATTTTCGCCCTCGAATAGATGAGTGCTGAGGATGTGCTTCTCAGTGAACTGAATAAGTCACATATACGTGACTATCACATTGTTGCACTGATGTGATGAACTGAAACAAAACCTATGTATATATAAAAATTAGTTGGGACAGTTAGAGAAAAAGAAAATGAAAATATTTATTATTTGATATTTGGATCCAATTTTGCTTTTTGAATTACATTTTTTTGTTTCTGCTTAAAAAATATATAGGTCTTGAAATCTTAAATTTCTCTGTAATGTTTTCTAGTTTTCTGTATATAGATCTTGTAAATTTTGTGATGAGATTTATCACTAATTTATCACTATTTCATAGTTTGATGCTCTTGTAAAAAATTTGTTTTGTTTTTGTTTTTCACCATTAGATACAGTTGCTTTTCAATAAAATAAAAATACTGTGATACTTGTGAAATGTGAAGAAACTGCTCAAAAGGAAAGAACAACAGGGATGGGGGAAAGCAGAAATGAAAGAAGGGAAAGGAATATATACATACATACACAAGGTAGCTAAGAAAATTATACTACTAATTTCTATTAGTTCATTGAAAATAAAGGTTTGTACTTATACTGTTTGATCAATTTTTCCTGCCTGTATCTTGTAATCTGAGCAACTACTTTGAAGATAACAATGTTTAATGTAGTAACATTGTTAATCTCCTATTATCCTGTTTTGAAATTCTGTATCTTTTTATGTTTTTTTCTCTTTAAAAAATACTGTGATATGTTTAAAGTCATGATAACTGAAGGATAAACACTTAAAGCTATGTACTAATAGACTTTAAGTTGAGATGTTAGTCTTCTCTCCTTAATTGAAGTTTCATATCTTGCTGTGCTACGGAGTAGATGATTCATTGTTGCAAGCAAACACTAAAAAGGTCCGTTGGCAAGCCTACTTCTGAAACAGCAAAAATAACGTCAAATCTCTATTAGTTATTTTCTGGTCCAAAATACCACATATGCAAAATGTAAAGGAAGAAGAGAATAATATTTTGGCTCACAGTTCTAGTTCAAGTTTGGCTAGCTCCAAGACAGAACCATATGGCAGAGGAAAGGTGAAGAAGCCATAGCAGCCAGCAAATGGAGAGAAAAAGGAGTAGTTGAAGAAAAAATACACCCTTGTAGGTCAAGCCACTCATGATGACCCACCTCCAACCAGGTTCCACCTCCTAGCAGCACACCCAGGTAGTCATCCACAGTTGAATCCACTGACGAATACGGTGCCCCACCACCAAGCCACCTTCCAAATGTGGAAGACTTTCAAAGGTTATGTTAGATCTAAACCATAACAAAAATCTTTCTAGATTCTGGAAAATGTCTTGGAATAATTGTCTTTGAGATTTGTAAATTGAAGAAATATAATTTAAAGCAACAAGTAAGGGGAAAGAGTGGACAGATTTCTTCAAAAGTTCATGTTAGTGTGTCATCTTCATATGGGTAAAGACACACCTTAAATGGTGCCTGCGTTTATCTTATAATTGTTTGTAAACTTGAAATGACATATTTCGAAGTTATAAACTGAAGTATTTAGGCACATTGTTTGATTTAAGCATGTATGATAATTCATCCTTGATTTTATTAGACTTTTTTAAACTAGCAGCTGCATGGCAATAAACATTACTACCTTTGGGAAAACTTGAAGGGGACACCTGAAGAAGGTGCATGCTCTTAGAGAAGCAAGGCCACCTATGCTTTGTGTCCTTAGACTATTTCTACAGTACCAGTGTTTTATTTGTAAAGATTGATCTGAAACATTTTTACCCATTATGTCACCTTTGGTTGAATGAGACCTGTGCGTCTTGATTCTCCCCAAGTATTTTACAGCTCGAGTGTGAGTAGATAATGAAAAGTGCCTAATATAAATTCAAAACAACCTCTGATTATGTTTTCACTTGGCTTTTTCCCCTTCCCTTTTTGGTATGTTTGTCAGTGTTTGAGCTCTCGTTTTAAATCCCACGGATGTCACTTTTCTACCTTCTAAGAGTGTTTGAAAAATAACAAGGAAGTTATATTAGTTTTATCAGCTTTCATCAGTGCTTTGAGCCTCCCCAGAAGAGACACTAATTCTTGATTTTTCTGTTTGGTCCCAGGCCCTTGGACAGTGTCAGACATACACCATCTTTGAATAATCTATTTTGAAACACCAAATAATTTTATCATATTTGTGTCTTGTATCTTGGAGATGTCAATCAGCAGGCATTTAACATGCGTTATTTTCCTATGATGATTTCGTGGATGCAAACTACTCCCAAATTATCTTTATTTATTTTTTAATGCAAGATTTGGAAAACAGAAAATTTTACACTAAAATTCATGTCAGCATACACATTTACTATTGTTTGAAGGTATTTCCCTCCAGTTCCTTACAAAACCACCACACTAAAGTAAAAGAACTTTAATTTCTAAAAAAAGTGCCTTCCAAAACATTGTCTCTCTCTCTGTCTCTCTCTCTCTCTCATCTTCAAGTGCACAAAGGAATTCTTTATAGGTAGGAGGGAAGATCCCATGCCCTCCTCCTGAAAAACAAAATTAAAAACAGAGAACTAGAAGAAAAAAGAAAGAAGAAAAAAATTTCACTCGCGTTTTAAAAATACTACTATGTAGCTGTGTGGCTCATTGTAAATTGTAAGCGCAGGCATTCTGACCTCTTTCTCTCTCTTTTAAACTGATATTTGATAAATGCATTGTTCCTGGCTCCTGTTACTCACGTGCTCTGCTATAAAGACTGTGGATCCCAGCCACTGCCTCTTATTTCCACAGAAGACACTGGCACTCAGTAAGAGAGTGAGACAAAGTAGCCGGGCTAAGGATTGCGCAAACGGTCTTTGGAAGCGGTGCTCGCTGACTTTGCACTGAAAGAGTCGCGGTTTCCTGGGAGGGCTTTGTCCGTGGGAGGTGGGGCTGGCTCCCCTCCTCTCCGCAACTACGTCCGAAGACTCCGCCCAAACTGGGGGCGGGGAGGCGGCGCCGCGTGCGGCTTTCGGCTGAGGCAAACGGAGCGAACAAAGAGAACTCCGGAGCCGCCCTGCACCGGCAGCGCCTTCGGAGACGCCGGTCACGTCCCGAGGGCTGCTCCACTCCGCCTACTCAAGAAAAAGAGCTCGAGTAAATAATTGATGGCCAGTGATCCGACGCGAGACAAAGCTTTGCAGGAAACCCATGCATCCGACAGGAAGCGCCGAGCTCGGGGTGCGAGAAAGGAGCGAGGACTCTGAGCGCGGCCGCGGCGCTCCCGTCTCGGGCGTGGCTCCGGCCTCCCGCACCCCTGTCGTGTGTCCCCGCCTTCTCCTCGTCCCTCAGCCAGCTCGCCTTTCTCTGGCCACTTCTACCCAGCTCGCCGTGCACGCCCGCGCCCCGTCCCGGCGAGGTCTGCTCCCAAGTGCTGCGCGCCCCAGGGGACGTCTGGCACCGCTTGGCACCCGGGTTGCGCCCGGGCCCCGCCGAGTCTCCGGCTTTCGCCATTGTTCCGAGAGCCCGAGTGGGTGTGGAACCCGGCCCCGGAGTCCTGATCGACCAGAAAGTCTCGTCTTTAGTATTACAACGCTGAACTTCCCCGGGCTTTGAAAGGCTAGACGCAAACCGCGGTCTCTGGAGAATCGGTCAGAAAGCCCTTTGGATTCGCGTCCACTTCTTGGAGACACCGCCTCTGCTGAGAAGTGAGCGGGTCTGGATTCCTAAAGGGGAGGAGAAACGGGGTGGGTCGCCTGGCAGATAAAAACTTGAGACGCAGTCTTGATTTGCGCTGTGCCGGGTTGCCCGGGTGGCCACTTCCACAGGGGAAGCGCAAAGAGCTTTGACACTTTGAGGGAGTCACGTGACAGCACCCAGGCACCTTCGACGGTGGAGCCCAGGTCCTGCAGCTGCCCTGGCTTTCTTCTGGGTGAGGGCTTCCTGGGACCGAGTGAAAGCACTATCTGATGCTTCTCACCTCTGGAATGGTCCAGTCTAATTAGAAATTTATATTTACGTTGGCAAAATAGGATAGTTGGGTCTGACCCGTGCTGATTGACTGGAGCAGACATTCCAGGTAGTATTCTGCCTCCAGGAGATGTAGAAAGTTGATGGGCAACTCTTCTCCCCTGGGAGGTCTGTCTTCGTCTTTCCATTCCAAAGTGAGTCGGAAGGAGATCCCAGAGAGAGGTGGAGACTTTTAGTCATTTATTATTATTATGAGTATTGCTTACAAAATGGGAACTGGCTATATGTTTAAAATAACTGAACGAACACAAGTAAAGCAACCAGCAGTCAAATCTCCTGAAAGGAGGAGGTTTTTTTTTTTTTTTTCCCAGAGCTTTATGCCTAGTCATGTCTTTTTAGTGCTTTAGAGAAAAATGATGTTTCCAATGAAAAGGCATCAAATTGTCTAACTGACTAACTGGATCACTAGGGTGAAAAACCCCAGGACACAGTAGCTTGCTGTTTTCCAGACTAAAGAAATCAGTCGTGGGTTTGTCTTTGAATAGGAACTGATCTTAACCACCAGGATGGGGGATGCAGCATCATCCGACCACACAGGAGGGGGTGGGCTTCTTAAAAGCAGGACGGCCTGATACGCATCACCTAAGGGGCTTCAGAATGAATCTATACTTTCTAGCTTGCAGTAGCATTAACAGTAAACTGACCTCCAAAAACTACGAAACAGATTAAGAGTAGAAAAATTCATCCCCTGGAACTTAAGAACCACCCTTAGACTTTTATTTTCTTTTTCTTTATCTTTTTTCTTTCCCAGAAACCAATCTCTCTGAGGTTGTGAATGATTACATTTAGAGATAATTTCTATTGTCATTTTCTTGAAACCGAGGTTGATTTAAAGTCATTCGTCATTTATATTTTCTTTCAGGCCTATTCTAAAGAAGACTGGGCACATTGCTCTAAAAGCATTAGAGATTGGATCTGCTTGAGGGGGGAAAAGTGTCATGCATCCATTGCAAACTTTCCTTAGGGACCTGCTTTATGATGCTTTTTCTCTACGTGACTCATGAGAATATTAATTACATAAAACTTTTTGCACTAAACCGGCCCTTAAATACAGATTCAATGGCAAGGAAAGCAAAAGTTGAAACAGTGGAGGTATAACAAATGAGAAGGTGTGCACACCTCCTTTGTTCCTCGACACCATCCTCTTTTGTATTGTCTCCCTTTCCAGCCTTTCCTTTCTGACTCTGCATCTCACTCTCGCTTTCCCAAACCTGCTGTCTGCAGAAGGTTCAGCTACTTTCACATAAGTCATTTTGCTGATTTAGAGACGGAGTCAGCGCCCCCTTGGGCGAAATGAGCATGGACAGCTTTGCCTTGCGTTCCTAAAGTCAAAGCGCCTGGCAACGCTAGTTATTTGGGGGGCCTTCTGGCGCACAGCTCTGAGCAATGCAGACACAGGGCGCGTCTCTTTTCTTTTGTTTCTGCCCCAGCTTGGAAAGGAAGGTTGGTGGCGGTGAGGAGGGAAGAGGATGATCTAGAGATGGACGATTCCAGAGGCATCCGGTAGGTTCTTCCTAGACACCCATGAGTCAGCCACCGACCGGGGGCGCAGCTCCCGAGGCTCGCCTGCACCCGGAGGGCAGCAGCCGGAAGCAGCCGCGAGCTCAGTCACCCGCCAGACCCAGGGACAATTCTCTCCGGCAGACGGCCGCGGCCATCAGGTCCCCTGTGGGAGGCGGCGCCAAACTCAACTCGGCCAGGCCGCAGCCGCCGCCGCCTCCGCCGGGGAGCAAGGCCAGCAGCCGCGGGGCGCCCGCAGCCGGAGCCCGGGGAGGGGGCGGGGCAGAGAGGGCGGCGCCCCCCGCGCCCAAAGGCGCGGCCCCGGGCGCTGTCCAGCCCGCGCCGGGTGCTGAAGCTGCGCCCTGCGCGTCCCCGGCCCCCGGGGGCCCCGGGAGGCCCGCGCCGCCGCAGGAGGACCCCGCGCGGGAGCTAGAGCCGGCGCCCCCGAAAGTCGGGGAGCCCCCTCCGCCCGCGGAAGAAGGCGGCGGGGACCGCGAAGGAGGAGGAGCCGGCGGCGGCGGCCCCGGGGAGCGCGAGGGGGGCGCAGCGCAGGCGGCGCCGCCCAGGGGCTGGAGAGGGCGAGGCGCGCGCGCGGCGCACAGGGGCGGTGTTGGCGGCGTTGGCGGGGGGGAGGGGGCGTCCGTGTCGTCGCCTCCCGGCTCCGCAAGCGGCCGAGCCCCAGGCCCGGGCAGCGGCAGGAACTCCGGAAGCGGCGTGGCGGGGGGCGGTGGCGGCACGAGCTTCTGGAAGGAAGGATGTCTGCAGTCTGAGCTCATCCAGTTCCACCTGAAAAAGGAGCGAGCGGCGGCCGCCGCGGCTCAGATGCACACGAAGAACGGCGGCGGCGGCGGTAGCCGGGGGTCCCCAGTGGTGGCCGGCGCCCCAGGCCTGTGCGAGCCCCTCGCGGGCCCTGGCGCGTCCCCCATGGCGGCGGCCGCCGAGGGCCCCCAGCCGGGTGCGGAGGCCAGCTCGAGCACGGGGGGCCTGCAGCCCGCGACACCACCCGCCTCGCAGTCGCAGCGGCTCCAGGAGCAGGAGGAGATGCAGGAGGAGATGGAGAAGCTGCGGGAGGAGAACGAGACGCTCAAGGTGAGGGCGCCCGTGCGTGGAGCACCAGGGCGTGTCCTGAGGGTGCAGGGCTGCTGACCTGTTAAGGGCCTGGATTACAGATGGGGAGGGTTCCAGGGCCCGGTGGGGGCGGAAAGCAGCCTGCTTTCCCTGGAAACCCAGTCTGGGCCTTCCATTCGCTATCGTGGCCTGTCCCGCTTTTGCATGGAGCGAGCCCAAGCGAGGCAGCAAATGAAGGCCGAAAGGGGCCTGTTTTTTAGCTTCTTCTTCTTTCGACTGCTTGGCACTCCTGTCAATGCAAAAGCGTCCCTCCCCGCCCCCCCCCCAAGAGATTTCCAAGGTGGAATGGATAGGACGCGCAGCTGTGTGTCCCAGGGGCTGGAAGCCAAGCTTATGGTCGACCTTTCCCCCTGTCACTGCCCCAGAATGAGATCGATGAGCTGAGAACCGAGATGGACGAGATGAGGGACACTTTCTTCGAGGAGGATGCTTGTCAGCTGCAGGAAATGCGCCACGAGTTGGAGCGAGCCAACAAAAACTGCCGGATCCTGCAGTACCGCCTCCGCAAGGCCGAGCGCAAGCGGCTGCGCTACGCTCAGACCGGCGAGATCGACGGGGAGCTGTTGCGCAGCCTGGAGCAGGACCTCAAGGTGCGTGCGCGGGGCGTGGGGGAGCGAGGGAAGCTTTGGGCCAGGGCTCTTCCATCAGAGGTCACTGGCCAAGAGCTTGAGGGACGTGGATTTTCTCAGAGCCGATCACAAAATGCCAGAAGCCCGGAGAGGACTGACAGGTGGGTGGAAAGACTGAATTGTACGCGGAGAGAACAGTGCCTGGCTGAGAATAAGGGCAGGCGTGGATAGGGGGGCTGCTCCCGGAGTACCCTGGCTCTTCCGGAGGCAGTAGGACGAGGGCGCAGACTCACGGGCGTGGCCCAGGCAGGCTCCAGCCCGGATTGGCCTCCAGTGTCAGCCTTTCCAGCGAGGCCAGGTGGAATCGGGCACAGGAGCAGAGGACCTGACCCCAGAATAGGAGTAGCATTATAATATCAGAGTTAAAATTCCTTTCTGCTTTCCCTTGCCCACCCAAACTCTGTCTTTTCTATACTTAACCACTGCACTAACTCCCAGAAAGGAAAACACTGCCCAAATTGTAGTTTTTCTGGAGAAAGTGAAACAAACGAAAATTGCTCCTTCATAATCTTTCCCTAGGGAGACATCCCAGCCTTGACATGCAGTTTCAGATGGGGTAGGTGCATTGTCTACCTTAAGTTTGGCTATGGGCAGATTCGCTGACTGTGCAAACCAGATATTAAATTCACCCCCGGAGACAATGAAATATACTTCAACTGTATTAACTTCCTCAAAATACAAAGAGAAGATAGAATTAAAGAGAGCTGGAGCATTCTGTGAAAATCATTGTTGTCTTATTTTTCCTGCTTCCTAACATTTTTTTGAATGTTACATACTCATTATGTACTAGACACTATGGGAAGCATTGTTGCATACATTATTATTTCATAAAATTTAAAAGAAAACTCTAAGGTAGAGGTGATTAATGGGACCATCTTACGGGTGCAGAAGCTGCACTTTTTACACAGGCTATCCATCCACTGCTTGGAGGCAACCAGACTCACTGTCCCCCCAATTTATGGAGATAGCTTGCGTGCTGACCTTCTGTACCAGAATGTTTCACTTCTCTTCCAAACCCTAAGATTTCCAAGATAATCTCAAAATTTGGGGTAAAAATAAACAGTTATTAAAACTAATTAATCTCAGGGGCTAAAATGTTTCCTAAATTTCAATACCTAGAATTCTAGTTGTAAGATCAAAATTTAAGCCACACACCTCCACTTGCCAAAACTTTTTTCTATTCTTTAATGCAAACAGTGAAAGCCTCTACCTCATAGCTTTCTTGTAGAATTAGGAGAGAGGTGTGATTTCTCCCAATGTGTTATAATGCAGCAGAATATTTATTGTTGTGGTGTAGCATAGAAGTCAAGAGAACAAAGTCTGAAGCCAGACCCCTTTGCTGCTGTGACTTTGAGTGTATTTCTTCACCTCTCAGACCTAGCTTCCTCAGTAACACAGAAATAATAACAGTTCCTGTCTTGTGGAATTGTTGTGAGTGGGAAGTGGTTGACATATATGAATGGCTTATACGTAAAGCATTTGGAACCCTGGCTGGACCTGATAAGCATTTTTTGTAAGTGCTGACTTTTAACACTTACACTATGAATAGGAGTGTTTCATTGTTGTAAACACTTTATTGTAGGTTGCTAAGGATGTGTCTGTGAGACTTCACCATGAACTGGAAAATGTGGAAGAAAAGAGAACGACCACAGAGGATGAAAATGAGAAACTGAGGCAACAGCTCATAGAAGTTGAAATTGCAAAGCAAGCCTTACAGAATGAACTGGAAAAAATGAAAGAGGTTAGTATTTGGTTGTGCTATGAAGTACTGCCTTTTTTAGCTATTTAGGAAAGAATTCTGTGGACTCATATGACTGTTAAAATAATTCTGTATTTTATGATCACAGACAATTCTGGGTCTTACCTCATATAGTAACAGATATTTAATACTAACAATAAGTAGCAAAGAAAGTATTCCAACTTGAGCTTTGCCTCTAGCTTGATGTACTGTGAACTGTGACTGATGTTCCATCATTGGTTTTTCTAAATGTAAGCTAATTAAGTAAGTTACACAGCATACCAAATGCAGAGGTTGTCAAGAGTATACGAGAATGAGGCTTGTGTTAGTTGGTGGTAAGTTTTATGGCATTGCTACTGAGTTCATAGTACCATGAACTTCTAGAATGGACAAGGCTAGAAAGGCTATCTGTCTACCCAATCCTAACCTGAAATTTCTCTGTAACAAAGTCCCTCAGGTAACCTATGCTTAGCATGTCACTAGTGACTAACCCTGAAGACCTTCCCCAAATTCCATCACATTATAGCTCTGTTTAAAGACTGTATTTTGGGTTGAAATCTGTTTAGTTGTAATTTAAACCCATTCTTTTGGGTGGAGCCATCAAAGTTCTTTCCCTCATATGAGTAGGAAGTGGTTGATACACATGAATGGTTTAAACATAAAGTACTTAGAACTCTGACTGGATATGATAAGCACTATAGCTCCTACTTTATTTACTCTGAGTCTTCTCAAAGAATAAACTAAAGATCACTGAAAATAATTGAAGAAAAAAGCAGAAAAGATCTAATATTTGTAATAAATTAATTGAATGTGGATTAAAGTAACACTTTTTGTTTGACAACTACCTGAGTATTTACAGTGTAACTTCTAAAAACTGTTGTCAAGAATAGACAAACGTAGGACTGGGAGTTTGGCTCAATGTCTTAAGTGCCTGTCTGGCAGGCATGAGTGAAGTCATGAGTTTGATCCCCAGTGCCTCAAAAGAAAAAAAAAAAAATGAAGAATAGACAAATGCACATGTGGCCTTCTGAACTATCTCCTCCCATTGGATGTGCAAAACTCTAAAGAAAATTCTTACATTTCCATGGGCTGAGATATTGAGCCACCTGTAATTTCTGTGCTTATCTTAGAATGGTGCAGAATGTCTACCATGTAGCAGTGGAAATTTCTACAGTCAGATCAAGCATATGTAACTGTCAGGACTTTGTAGAATATGGTTTCAGTAAACTATTTTTCTTAATCTTAGTGTCTGTTTATATTATTCTGACTTTTGAATACCTTTTTAACAGAAAAATAGGGAAAATCATTTTAGTAATACATGATCATTGGCTAAGGGTGGTTCTGAAGTCCAGTAGTAAAATAGGGCAACTGAGAGCTGTGTGTCCATCTTTACCGGTCAGTGTGCAACCTTAAAAGCCTTCTAACTTCTACTGGCCTCTGTTCGACTGGAAATTGTGAAGCCTGTTTCCAATGATTATCAGTCTATCCAACTACCATGCACTTTTGTCATGAAATCCAAGACATTGCCATTTAAAGAGAAGCATGAATTTTTTAAAAAGCAATCAAGTATGAAATGGATACAGATAAGTATATGTTCTCTTTAGCAATAATGTACAGTTTGAAGAGTGTGAAAAATGGAATGTTTTGTTTCTAGTTGGAAACAATGAAAAGTATGTAGCTGTATTAGTTAACTAGGGTTGCTTTAACAAAGCACTAAAGACCCAGGCGCCTAAGCAGTGGTTAATTTTCTCATCATTCTGGAGGCCTTGAGTTCAAAGTCAAGGTTTCTGCAGGTATTTTCTTCTGCAGGATTTGAGGAGGTCTGTTCTAGGCCTCTTCTTGGTTTGTATGTGGCTATCTCTATATTCATCTGGCATCTTAGTAGTTGTTGTCTGCTTTCAAATTTTGCTTCTTGTGAAAATACCAGTAGTATGAAATGAGGCCCAGACTGATGGCTTCACTGTAACTTGATCACCTCTGTAAAGAACCAGTCTCCGACTAAGGTCTCATCCTGAAATATTGAAGGTTGGGAATTTGGTAAAAAAGGTGGGAAGAGAAAATATGATTCGACCCACAAAAGTAGCTATTGAACAATTTCTGTGTTTGGTTTCATTTATTTATTAGTAAGTGTTGGAGATATAATAATTACATTCATCATGGGGGTATTGGTACGTATGCATATTGCATGTTAATCATTTTTACTACCCTTCCTTCCCCACCCTGGACAAAGAAAGAGAAAGTTCAGTGTGAGTCTCATCGGGTTCCATCCCCCATTCCTACATCCTTGTGTGCTCTCATAATGTTTGTTTATATAACTAAAGCATTTGCGTCAAAAGCAATTTTACTTGATTACCAGTAGGAATCCGTAGTAATTTGGCGTCATGTAGATATTTTTCAAGTGAGTATCTAGAAAGTTGTATTTAAGAATGGTGTAAGAGTTTTCAGACTTTCATCCTATATCTAGGAAAACAGAAAATGTTCAGATTGACCATCCATTAATCAGATGGATGGGACCCCTCCCATCTTAACATAAAACCCAAAATACTATGTCAGTCAGGAGGAAGGGCACGATCCTAGGACTGTCCCAGAGAATCATGGTAAAGTTATGTTTTGATTCTGTTCCCCACACTTTCCTGTGACTCCTTAGGGCTTCTAGCTCAGCATTGGGAAAATGCTGTTTCAGCACCAGGTGAGATGAACGCAATGTTCAAGCCAAACAGGCCTCTTAGAGTTTCACTAGCTGAGCTCCAGTGCCTGATCAGAGAATAAAAACACAAATGAATAGTGGATTTAGGAGCATAAATGTCCTGAATGTGCACATCCACTTTTAAAGTAGCTTTATCATTTTTAAAATTTAGCAATGCAAAACAAGCGCCAGTGTGAATGAAAATAGGAAGGGAGCGAGAGAGTGGGATATAAAGAGCTGAAGAATACTAAATGTTGGCAGAAAAATTAAAAAATATCCTGGCATTCATTTGATGTTGACCTTCGTAATGTTTAGGAAATTATCAGAAAAATGAAAGGTAGTTAAAAATGTATGGAAATCAGAAATGTTTCTTTCAAATGAGATTTTTTTTGTAATGATAACTTTGTTATCCTCCTAAAGATAAATATTAAGACTCAGCTGCAATGATAACTCACCTGGTATTTGATGGAGTGGACATTATTAACTGTATGCTTCCTTGCTTGTAAAATTAAAACATTCATTATTCTTGAATGTAAACTACATGAACTCCAATCCCTTTTTGCCATTCTACTATTGGAGAAAAAATAGGAAAGGCTCAGTTCTTTGTTATGAAGAAAAGATCCTAGTTAGATACTAAAATCATAAAATTTTAAGTAGAATATACTGAAGAGAAACAATCTTCTAATTCCAAGATTTTCATTCTTTAATGTGGAGTCATATAGATGTTGAACAGCCCCATGGGGACCAATAGACCATCTGCTAGAACTTGGAACCATTTACTGAGACTTTAACTAGCTTCCAGGGTATTGACCAATTGCTCTCAGGGCCTGTGACTGAATAGAGTCCTGTGCACCTGTTCATATCCGTCTGCTCATCTTCCCCTGAGAAGGTGGAGTAGGCGCCTTGGAGCAAAAGAATTGAGTAGAGGCAGAATGGAGGTAATTAGTTTCATTTTCTGCAAACCATTGCTTGTATTGAAACAGCTGATACTCTGCCAACTGCAAACAAGAGGGATCTTTTAGGAAGCTGCCTTCAAACCGAATAGCATTCTCACAGCAATTATAAAGCACTGGTTGCTACTAGAAGTATGCTTTCCTGATGCATAAAAGTGCATTTACCTTCTATAACCTGGGAGAAATGACAGTCTGTCTTTCGGCATCAGAAATGATTAGCAAGATTAAGGTTTCTGCATGGGTTATCTCATGGAAACAGCAAATAGCTCTTTGAGTGCCATGATGGGTTTCTGACCCAGTATGATAAAGTGAGATATGAAGGAGCCCTATATGAGGCTCACGTGTTCTGGGTTGGGTGAGCTGAGCTGAGGGTTACCACCCTTTTCAGTTCTGCTGGTGTAGGAGGAAATTTTATTTTCAAAGCTTTATAATCCCCTGGTTCTTCAGGAGGGTGGGGTCTTCTCCTGTCACTTTCAAAGGCTGGTGCTTGTAGAGGAGTTGATGACAGATACTTGGAAAAAGAAGTCACCAACAGAGGACTAAAAGGGAAGAAAGAGTGAGAAGAGGATGAGAACTGCGTTATCAGAGTTCTCATTTCAGAATCTGTGTTCCTTGTTTTGTCTCATCCCTCACCCTTACATAAGAGAACTAAAAGAAAATAATTTTCTTAACTTTTTCCAGTCTTTACTCTAGAGGGCTCTTAACTGGCTACTGCAATAGCACCATTTATCTTGGGACTTCCATTTTCTGGGCACTTGGTTAATATAGCCTTTCTTTTACAATGAACTTTCCTTCTAGAACACAAAAATAATTAATGCTATAAATTTTAACAGTAGTGTCTCTATTTGTAATGTACTGAAAATCTCTACACACATGATTTTCTTTACAGACAGAATATTAGACAAATTCTTGCCCTTCATGTTTATGGTATCTGTTTTCTTGTGTAAAATCAAGTGTTGATCATAACTACAGTTGATTTCGATAGGACTTGTTTATCGAAGTTAATTAGGTACAGAATAGAAATGCTGAGTGATAAATCCATTAAAAAAGCAACTTAAAAGGCAGTTTGAATGGGGAATTCTCTGGTGTGCAATATTTTCTTCTGGTTCTGGTGGTTTATTAAAATTTGAAAATGAAACAGTAGTCATTGCCATTTTAAAATTAAATGACCATTGTTTTTAAATGCATCAGTTAAACACTTATTTTAGTTGTATCTTCCAGAGCCAATGGTTTGTTTAATGATGTAGGTAGTAGTACTAGGGTCTAAATTAAAAATGAATTCTGTTCCAGGGAAGCATTGGAAAGTTTGTATTCTAAGAGGTTATCCTGTGTTCTGAATAGGTTTTTAAAGATTAATTTATTTGGAGTTATAAAGTTTATTGAGTTTTGCTAGTGAGGTTACACATGTAGCTGCATGCATCTTGAAGTGATTCCCAAAATTCAGTCTTAGTCAAGGGGTCTTTTACCCAGAGGACAAATCTCGCTGCTGAAGCAAAGTAGTACAGATCAAAATTTGATGATTTACTTTGTGATACACGTTGGACCTTTACTATAAACTTCAAATTTCTGATTATTTACATATAAACATAGGTCAGCATTACACAACCCCACATAGCTGACCTGATTCCAGCTCTTCTCTTGTCTGGAATTTTGAGCTTTATATTTGTGAAACTGTAAAGCACTATGAAGTTATAGATTTTACCTAATTAAACACATGCTTGTGTGTACATTCCAACTTCCTATCTAAAATATCTATTAATGTTGATGTTTGTCATATAATGGGCTTTGTTGTTCATCGAGTGCATATTTAATTTTTTGTTGTATTTGCTGATATATCCTATTTATCAAAGCTAAGTTTCTAACCCTGTTTGACATGTTCCAAGGACTCTAGGTTGAAATTTGAGGGACCCACGGCTGAGAGGTCAGCAGTTTTAAGTATCTCCATGGCAGTTACTTAGAGTTATTGAAGGGTTATTTATTTCCTTGACTTCTGTATCTAGCCTACCTTCAAATGTCATTTGAAATGGTTCATGATAAAATTATAAAACAATTGACCAAAGGGGTTAGAAATTAGGTCAAATAAAAGTTCAGAAAAGGTCAAGGAAAAAGTAATCTAAAGGATATCCACTGTTATGAAACAGCATAGTAACAATAAAATATTAAGAGAATTTATTTCCCAGATACAACCAGACACAGAGACAATGCTGTCTTGTGGAGCCTATAAAGCAACCATGAAGACAGCTATAAGATGGTGAAATGTTGACAATTGTAAATGGATTTTACATGGCAACCAACACAGACAGATAAACCTTCCAGTTGTCAGTTCTCATCTATATAATGAGCGAGCTAGGAAATATGTTTTTTTTAACATAAAATGAAATTAAGGCATGTTTTTCATAAGCCAAGAAACCCATTGATTTGTGAGAAAGTGCTTATGTCATGGATCTGAGACTTCACCTGTCATTTCCTGTGACCTTGTGCAAATCACTTGAAATTTATAGGCTTCAATTTTTTATTTCTAAATGGAAAAATGAAACTCAACATTTTCCAAAATCCTAATAAAATTTCATCTTCTGTTTTTTCAGTTATCCATCTCCATCTTGCCTGACAGTTTCATAGTCAGAGATGAAATACAGTTTTGTTACTATGTTATCTTTTCATATATTTTGTTAACAGATAGTTACTGCACTGTAATTTCATACCTGCTTTTAGTGTGGCCACATAGATGTACAGAGGACATAAGGACATAGAAAGCACAGCTTTGCTTTGAACTCCAAATTTGTACCTGCTAAGGGCCCTGCCCTCACTGGTCTCTCTGCATGCTGCCATTCAGCATTCAAAGCCTGGTTTCACGCTGTGGAAATCAGAACTGGAGACCTGATGTGCAGGAATGAGGATGAGTGGAGTATTTCTCATAACGCAAGCCACAGTTTTTGGTGTACCCTCAGCTCTCCTCTCTAGGAAGCCACAAAGCCCACATGGTAGCCGAAGAATTCACCTTCTTTTCCACTACACAGACCAGTAGGATTAAGTGATGGCACCTCCATATTCTAAGTATATTGAATTCCCAACCATTTAGTTTGCTGGAGTAAAATCTGCTTCTGCTTGCTGCCCTAGAAGCCTGCCAGCCCTTTGCCATGAGGGCGTGCTGCCTAAATTCATGAGCAACAGTCCTCAATCAAACACCAGTATTTGTGTCCTGCTGTTATTAAATCAGATTTCCATCCCCCTATGATTTTGAACTTACAAGTCTTTGCATTTCTGAAGGCATCATCAAGCTCTCTTTAAGGTGACTTGATCTGTGTATGTGTGACAGACATAAAGCTCACAAGAACCCTATCCCAATAACAACCCCAGTCCCTTTGTTGAGGGACTCTGAGGGTGTAACTGGGACTGTTCTCTGCCACTCCCTTGCCATCCGTCCTTGGCTGCCTGAAAAGGCCTTGCCCTTAGCAGTGGCAGAAAATAGCATCTTGTCTCTGTTTCTTCCTTTTATATAAATCTAAAAGCCTATAAACTTTGACTAAACATGTATCATGTATAACAGACAACAGGTAAGATCACCATGGGAGTGATCTTATCTTCCCATGTGCTAATTATTTTCTGATAGAAAAAGCAGACTTCAAAGGTCATACTTTGAAAATTGCTACCCACATGCATTACTGTACCAAACATTTTGATGTCCATTTGTTCTGGAAGTCTTTACAAGTCCTATAGACTGTAAACATCTTTAACATCTGGTTCCATGATCAGCATGTAGTCCATTAGACCATCTCTTCTGGAGTATGATAACTGGTATTTCATACTTTATGTGTGTGCTATACACACAACACACATACACATACGTAATTTTTTCCTGTGCTTGACTAAGGAATGGCTCAGTCATATTCATCCTTGTGCCCCCAACAACCAGAACAGACCCTGGCCCGAAACTGATAAATAGTAAATAATTTTGAATAGAGAATGCATGATAATTAGGCAACACGTTTTGCCTGAGAGAAAAAAGAGCAAGTAACTCAGAACCAGGACTCTGCATGCATGGTGCCTGGTACAGCAGACACAGAAGGAAAATGGGGCAGATGGGCAGTGCCAGCCTCACCCACTTCTGGAAGCGAAAGTCTCCAGGGACCCTAACACCCCTAGAAACTTTAAATTGTCTACCTTGTTTTTATCAAATCGCTGTTACCTGTCAGAAGCCATAAGTCTTCTGAAGCAAGTTCCCATAAGGTTCTTGGGAAGAGCAAGGACAGGAACTCAAGAACAAGAAGACAGCTCGGTCACTGGGTGTCAGCTCTGTAGCCTGAGACCTGCTTTGCTTTGCTGAGAAAATGTGGAGTGCAGACCGTGCCTTTCCCAGAGACTGTCCAACTGAATGAGCTTTCACTCTCTGCTGTTCAGACAGTTGATTCAGTGGTTAATTTGGCTTGAGACATGTAGACAGCTACTTGATGGATGCAGTTGCTCTGCTGCACGAGGGTGGGAGGCTCATGTGCCAATCACTGCACCATCATTTATGAAGAGTTGTCTGTTAGTCATTTCACTTCTGAGATGAAGACTCCAGTAGCCAGAAAGAATATTCTCATGTCAGGTATGCAGCCCTGCCCATCCTCCTCTGGAGAATGTTCACCACTAGCTGGTACCACAAGGCCTCAGTGCAGAGAGTTCAGCTGCTCCTCCACACCCACACCTGTCTTCCTCCTGACCCACAGATGACCTCTTCTTTGGGAGCCTTCATGCGCCCCAGATTTTCAATACCTGAACCTCCAGGCTCTGAGGGAGTCCTTTGAGCAAGCACTGAGAGAATACTTCCAAGCCATCCACAGCAAAAGAAATCTGCTAGGAGTAGAATAGTGTCTTCAGACCATTTTTTCTTTCTTCTCTTCTTACAAATGTCCCAGCTGCATTGTTTTATCCCCTTACTTGTTGATTCTTAATCACCTCCTAAAGGAAAATGTTTTCCTATCCAGTCTACTCACGGGTGTAATATGAGACAACATCTGTGAAAGTGCTTTGTAAACAGTAAAGGTACTGAATCCGGTGGTGTTGTGGTTATCGCATAACACTGGGATAGCTGATTCTGACTTAACTCTAGAAAGAATTTTTAAGTCCATAAGAGTGAACTTCTAGACATACTTAGGACTCCAGCTGTTTTATACAAGCCTTTCAAATGCATTTTCTTTGTCTTTTCTTATGAGTGCCCATTACTCTCTGAAGTCCTTTTTCACATCTTACTTCATCATTAAGTTGTTCTCTCTTCTTCCATTTTTCAGTCCTTGCCCCACTATGTTTAGTCCATTAATCAGAGGAGTCAGTGGTTAATAACGTTAACTACATTATTTTTTCTTTCTTTCACACAGTAGTAGTTTCTTACTGTTTCACCATCCATTAGCTCACAACTGTGAGTATTTGGGGGATAGGTAGACAGCACAGCTGTACTATCTGCCACTAAACTCATCAACAGGGTTGGTAGTGTTGATTTGTTTGATAAAATGTCACTCTCCTACCTTGCTGCTCTGTGAAAGTTCTTCATGAAGAATAGAGAAAAGAAGGTTCTCCTTAGATCAAATGTATTAATGCACAAGATATTTCAGTTTTTTTATTGACTACATATCTAAATACTAAAATTTCTGAATTTAAGAACCATATTTCTGTTTAATTCACACATATATAACTATATATACCAAAATACCAAAAAATGTAGCATTTTTAGGAGATAAGTTTGTTGTCAAAGAATCTCATCCTTGGCTCCTTCACTTAGAATTTACTTGATTCATTTGTTTTCTAATATTTGTGTTACTTTCACACAGCATGCAATATTGGGAAATATTTTCCAAATCCAGTTATGTCATGATGATTTTAGATTCAACTGAATTTTAATGGAAAGTAATTATGTATTTGATGTTTCTGTTCTAGTTTTATTTTTACATTTCAGGGTCAGCTAAACTGACCTTTTCCAGATGGTAAATGGCATTTGAAGATGTCATTTAGCTTCTCTCCTGACATTTTTCATTTTATACTTTTATATTTCAGGTAATGGGATCATTTATATTCAGCACAGTTCAGCTTAGAAGCACTTAAAATTAAAATTTCAAAGTTTTCTATAGTCTTTCGCTGCCTTGCTCAGTTATTTCCAATTTGTCTATTCAGTTGATCAGAGGGTAAGTGATTAATAAAATTAACTATGCTGTTCTTTCTTTCCTTCACAAAGTATCTGTTTCTTGCCATTACACACTGCACAAGAACCTGAACTTATAGTAAAAATAACTAAACAATTATGTTGTTTATTGTATTCAGATACATAATGAACAGCTAGTACTTCAGTTATGTAGTCATATCTCTGTCTCCTTGCATATGGAAGAAAAGTTTTCATAAGATTTTAACACATGAGTCCATTTATGCATACATAAAAAGATCTGTTGTATGGAAAGTATTATCTTGCTAAGATAAAATAGAGTTATTGCATTCACTTATTTAAATGTATGGCTAAAAAGCCGGGCGTGGTGGCGCACGCCTTTAATCCCAGCACTCGGGAGGCTGAGGTAGGTGGAGCGTTGTGAGTTCGAGGCCGGCTTGGGCTACAACGCGAGCGCAAGGCCGGCCTGAGCTACATAGTGCGACCCTGCCTCAAAAAAACCAGGGCTGGGGAGTTTGGCTTAGCGGCTTAAGCGCCTGCCCTGGCAAGCGCA
>RJWM01015407.1:0-47688 GCA_004363535.1 Dasyprocta punctata
ATGTTAAAGGACAAGATTTAAGTTACAGATGAATACCTAAAATATTGGATCATAGATACTACATTTTAAAATTTGCAGAACATTGCAATGTTAGTCTATTTTCTACATCAGAATACCTGGGCCATGTAACTCATAAACAATAGAAATTTACCTGCCTCAAGGTTCTGGAGGCTAGGAAGCCAAAGATCAAAGGGCCGTCCATGAAGATCTTTGTGCTGCGTCATTCCGTCATGGAGAGCATCACATGAGAACATATGGGAGAGAACAAGAGGGGACTGACTTTACTATCATAACAAACCAATTCTAACAACATTAATCTATTGTGAGGAGGAGCACTCAAGACCTAGTCACCTCTGAACACTGTTGCATTCGGGATTAAATTTCCAACACATGGACTTCGGTGTGTGTGTTTAAACTGTAGTCATTACGCTATATTGGCTAGGGGCATACACCTTGCATATACTTATGGTGTAAAGATATTTATAGGAAGAGTAACATCAAACCCAGAGTAGTTAGCTGGGCATGGGAAGCACTGTGTGATTGGAGAAGCTAAGGCTGTATGTATCTGTGGCTTCATTGCTGATGTCTTCTCTTTATTTGAGTGTTGTGTTTACGGGTTGGGGCCAAGGACAAGAACCAAACAGTTCCTGCCCCTAAGAATTCCACTACAAATTGCTGACAGGCTCCCAAGTTATTTCACACACTAACCTGTGGGCATCAGTGTGTGTTCACTGAGCTCTGCGTTAGCCCAGGAAGAGGTTTTTGTTGTTATACTTAGGCTAGGACTAGGGTGAGGTGAGAGAAGCCCTCATCTGGGGCGTAAAATCTAAAGAGTCGCCAAAATTTCATCAAGATAAATAATATTTTAAATAATAGTTTAAAAATGAGAATTAATGCAAAAATTCAGGTTGAGCAAAATGAAATTTTAAGTAAATGCAGGATTTGTGAATCAAGATTAGGACAAGGCCAGTGAGGCATTGTACACAGTGGGATCCTGTCTTTACTTGAAATTTTGATATTCATCATAGATTTTGTTTGCATTGAGATTTTAAAATGTTGCATTACAATATTATTTATATTTTGTGACCTTGGGACCCCCTCCCCGCAAATTTTGCATGCTGGGTAAGAGTTCTGCTTGCCTCATTAATCCCAACTGTTTTTCTTGGAAGCCAGGGGTACCTCATAAGGTTCTATCAAAACTCAAATGGAATCCATTTATTCACCTACTGAACAAATATTTATGAGCAGCCCCCATGTGTCAGACATTCAGCATGGTGCTTTGAATACAGCTAGGGGCAAGGTTAGATCTCAGTCCTCATGAGCTCTCCAGGCCAATAGAGGGAGACAGACCTCAAGTAAACCAGTTTCTGATAGTGAATTGCTACCAAGATAAAGCAGAAGAGAGTAACAGTAATGGGAAGGCAAGGGGAGCTGTTTTTACCCTAGAGATCAAGGAGGGCTCCCATGCAAGAGAGATGTTTGATTCTAGAGCTGAAGGATTTGTTGTGGTCATTTATGTACAGATATGGGAAAATAGAGAAAAGGTAGGTGCAAATGTCCTGAGGCATCTTGGGAGTGGGGAAGAGGTAATACTTGTCAGTCCAGTACAGAGCTAGCGCTTTCTACACTAGCAAGTCTCTGTTTTGTTTTGTTTGTTTGTTTGTTTTGGTAATGCTGCTGCTTGATTCAGATAATGGGCAGCATAACTGTACTTACGATAAACCCAACAGGACTCACCATTCTTCCATGTCCTGGCTGCCTGGCTGAGCTGAGGATGTGAAATAAAGTTTGGGAGTGGGAGCTCTCACTTTCTGCCCCTTTCACATTCTCCTGCATGAGTGTATCTGTCCTCGTAGAGGGCTGTCTGTTCCCAGGTGCCCACTCCCGTAGCCTCATTGGGGGAAGTCACTGTGGGAAGGAAGCAGCAGCTGCTGCCTGCAGGAATAGTCACACCCATGCGGGGAGCTAGAAGGAGCTGGCTGTGGCTGACGCGCCCTGCTGCGGTCCATGCGCCCTGAGCCTGTGTTTCTCCAATGGAAAAGGCTCTGAGGAGGTGGGGAAGCCACACCTACGTTTCTCATGGCCTCATTTGTGTCCCTAGAGAGCAAGCTGCCTGACCTCTCTGGCTGGTAGCTGCAATAAGTAGAGCGGAGAAGTGGAAAAATCAGAGAGCTGGGGACTGGTGGTGAATATGAGTGACTTCCCTGTGGAAATTTCTTCCCGCTGAACTGCCATTTGATGCAGTAATGAATCACAAACTGTCAGGTCAGACGCGGGAATTTGCAGTGCACTGGCTGCCGGGAATTTGTGGGACTGAGGTACACATCCTTAGCATCCCGAGCCCCAGCTTTTTGGGGGCTCAGAGAAGGAGGGGACGAGCTCAGGGCCTGAGATCTGAGCTGAGCACACAGTGTTGGAACCTGAAGGATACTCTCCAGTTTTGTGTGGGTCATAAGACAGTAACAGGTAGAGGCATGGCAAAGCAAGGCTGCTTTTAAAAGTGAAGAGAATCAGAGCAAAAGGAAATAAAAGCTGAAGAGGATGTGAGCCTGGGGAAGAGTTACGGAACAGCAGTCTCCCACTGGCCTCAGACCCCTCACATCGCGGTCTTTGCAAACGCTGTCTGCTTGGCCTGGAGTGCTCCCTTCACCTGCTTCCTGCCTCTCCCTTCTCATCAGTGCAGGTGCTGCTGCCCCCAAGGAGCCTTATCTGACAGTGTCAGGGCAGATTAGGGCACTACTTTGTGCAACTGCTAACCCGTGTTCTCCTCAGCACTGACCATTTTCTAATATCTTCCTGCAGGTCTGTGTCCCAGCCAGACTTAAACCCCAAGGGCAGGGACTTGTCTTGTTCATTTTATAAGCCCAGCTGCTGGCACAGAATGCACAGAATGAGCTGGTAGTCTTCCACAGAGCTTCCTAACAGCCAAAGCTAAAATGGAAACAAGATATCCTATAGACACATTGTATCTACATAAAACAAAGAAACACCTATTGCCTGAGATAAGAGTAATATTTTGGAGTACTAGGGTGTTGGGAAAATCTCTATTATGGATCATGAAAAAGGCCTAAAGAATGTAACACAGTATGACTCTGGTAATATTCACACAACCATTAATCCACACTTGGGTTGGGTAGGGGTGTTTTGGCAGCATCATCTTGAGCTATGAGCTCAGGGCGTGATGTCAGTTCCATAAAAGTTAATTAAACTGAAAGCCAAAGCCGTGCTTTCTCCAGGAAGCACATGTACAGGTTGGCAGGTTTCTTCCTCCTCCCACGTTTTCTCCTCCCTCCCCTCGCCCCTTCTGCTTCCTTCTTCTTAAGCTCAATATTAAAGTCTAACATACAGATAGGTGCATGTGTCGTCTGTGTGTAGCTTGATGAATTTTTCAAAAAGGGCACACGCATCACTGTGGCCAGCACCAGATAGAGGCAGAGCATTCTTGGCTTCTCCGAAGTCCCCTCTTGTTTCCTTCCAGTGACTGCCCTCCGAGGGTGACTTCCAACCTGACCTCTAACAATGGAGGTGAATTTTCCTCCCCATCTTTGAACTTTGCTCAATGCACAAAGATGGTTGGGTTGATTCATGTGTGGTTCCATTCATTCAACTTATTTTTTGTACCAGGGATCGAACTCATGACCTTGTGCTTGCCAGGCAGGTGCTTATGTCACTGAGCTAAATCCCTGATCCTCCCATTCATTTAGCTTTATGTCTATGACATTCACTCATCCTTCAGTGTTGTGGGCAGTTGTGTGTCATCCATTCTCCTTGCTGTCTAGTATTCCATTATGTGAATACACTGCTGTTCATCTATTCCACACTCTGAACATTCAAGTGCTTCTAGCTTTTTCTTATTTATTTATTAGCCTTAAAATTTGAGTCACTGTGAATATGCCTACTGCAGACGTTCTTGCACATGTGTTTTGCTGCATGTAACATGTATCTGTGTTAGGACTGTGCCCAGGAATGGAATTGCTGGGTTTGAAGTCATCTCTGTGTGCAGCTTTCATAGAGACTGCTCAAGTTTGCTGAAGTGAGTGTATCAATTCACGCTCCTGTGGGGTGGGTGAGCATTCTAGTTTCTCCATGTTGTTTTCAGCACTGAGTGCTGTCTGTCGTACTCATGGAGCACTTCTGGTGGGAGTGCAGGCAGACCACAGTCAGTTAATGGGTGCCCTTTTCACATGATTTTGGCTATTTTGTTATGCTCTTTGGCAAAGTAGTCTTTCTGTCTTTTACCCACTTTTCTATCTTCTTGTTGATTTGCAGCCATCCTTTCTATACTCTGTATACAAGTTCTCTCCTTGCATGTATGTGTTGTAGGTCTCTCTTTCCCCCTGCAACCTGTCTCTTTGGAGGCAGTAATGTTAATTTGTGTTTTCTAAACCTTTGAATATCTGCAGGGCTGAGGAGAAGGCTTGTGTCTAGATGTTTCCATAACATCTCAGTGGTCATGGAGGCACTTTCCAGAGATGACTCAATCCAGAGTGTGTGGTGCTGGGATCAAGGGTGCATGATTAGTAAATCAGTCTCCTGATTGGTTTGGCATAGTTCTGGCTAGGATTAAAGGTGTGAGTTCTATAGCTTCCACCCTAGGGTAGGTACCCTGGATAAAATATAAGGGACAGAAGGAGGCTTACCTTTTTCCTTGCTTGCTTTGCTACCTTCTGCCCACCATGAATTGTTTCTACTCTTTGATGCCTCTCTGTCATGCCACTCTGACACTAGAGCCAGCTGACTTTGGACTGAAACCCCTACAAACTAGGAGGCAAATCAACCTTTCTTCCTTAACTTTGCTGTTTTGTCCCAACAAGGAGAAAATTAACTAAGACATGGCTTTAGTATTCATAACCTACATCAGTTGCAGAAGCTCCACATTTTTTGTTTCATTCTATATTTTATTAGTTCTCAAATGCATATTGTTTACCTCTCTGAAATTGAGTTTATCTTTTCTTTCATTGGCATCTTCCACTTAAAATGGGTAGCACTCTTCTAACATTCTGTGTTGCTATATCTTACGATCCATGGCAGCTTGGATTTGGAGAATGTGGGGTATTTGGGGCTATGTAAGACTTCATTTGAAGAAAGGGCTCTAATGTCCCTGGGAGAAAATTACTACTGGTTTATATTCATTGCTTTTACCCCTTAAAGACCATGACAGCCACCAGAGGAGCTTTTAACCCTGTAGCTTCCCAGTCTTGTGTAGAGGATTTGACTCAGCAGGGAGTTTTTGGGGTGGGGAGCGTGCTGCAGAATCCCTTACTGCTTCAGCAAGCCCGAAAGTGATACCGATGCAGGGAAAGGGGTCATGTTGCTTCTCAGCTGTGGTTGTGATCCCTGAAAGTATGTCTGAGTCCAGTGGAGGACTCAGTGGAATAGTGATTCCTGGGCTCCAGTCTTGGATGTTCTGAATCAGTAGGCATGGGTGGCTCTAAAAAGTATGCACTTCTCACCATTCCTCAGGTGATACTGAGCTTGATGGGCCAGGGACCACACTTGGACAATCATCAGAGGAGATAGCAGATAGAATGTATCTCCTCATATGAAGTTCTCCTGTCCTAGAAGAGAGTTTCTGCTAACTCTGTGTGTGTGTGTGTGTGTGTGTGTGTGTGTGTGTAAACAATGGGTAAAGGCGTTGCTGAGAAGTGTTGAGTCTCATCAGTGGAAATGCCATTTGACTAGGCTTATTAAAAAGACAACATTATTGCAAAATGATTTAAGTGCTTCATTTGCAAAGGAGCAGAGGAGGAGATGAGGAGCCATGGAGAGGCTGGCTATAAATATTCTTCAAGCATGCAAAATCTGCCAGAATGCAAAGTGGGGCTTCTTATTTTCATGAGAAATCAGTGTCCCGCCGTCGTGTAGGAGGTTCCCGTAAGGAGTCAGGAGCACGTGGAGATGTGCCACAGGAGGGGGTGTGCTTCCCTCTCTGGACTTGGTCTCGGTTCTCCCAGTGCTGTATTTATAGCAAAAGACCAAGGCTCAGGCACTCCATATTTCTGGTCTCTTTAGTCTAACAGCTTCTACTTCTTGGTAAGAATTGCAGGGAGAATTCAGTGGGGATTGGAGATTTAGGTTTGAAAGTCCATTTTGCACAATGCTGAGGGATTTTGGTCGTGAGTGTGGCTAGGGACTTGTGTGTAGAAAGGGAAGAGGAGTGACTTGCTGATGACTGAGCTGGGACCTGGGTCTCCTGACTGCTAGTCCCATGTTCCCATGACAGTGACACAGTGTTGTGCTCCACGGAGGGGCTGGGTGTGGGAGCTCCCTGGTCCTGAGGACAATAAGGTGGCCTGCATTTCCATCTGGCTTAGGAAATGAGACTCTCTTGGGTCTTGACTACTGGCCTTGTCTCCTCCTGGGGGACAACTGGCTGCAGACATGCTGTGGGCATAGTGTGGGTGGATCCATAATGACCACCGCAGAGTTACCTAGGGGCTCTCCGAAAAGGCCACTGTTGGAATAGTCTCCTTGTGTTCTTCAGTTTCCCCATTGTGGGGCCACAGTCACAGAGCCAGGGCTTGGACAAAGTAAGGAATCAGTACCGTGACCTGACAGTGGAGGAGCAGAAGGTCAGGCTGGCTTGGCATTCAGACACCAATTTTGTACCCTTATTTCTGCGGCATTGTGAGCCGCTTCTTTAAATCTCTGAGCCTTTGTCTCATTGTTAGTAAAATGTCAATGCTAATAATTACTTGTTCTTCATAAAACCCCGGTGAGGAGGTGTGTTTAAAATAGTTTCATGCCGCCTGTTTCGTAGCAAGCCGCATCACCGCTCCTACCAATGTATGTAGTTTTAAAATATTCGCCCTCCCCCAGTAGACTGAATTCTTCAAAGATAATGACACATCTTAGACAGTTTTTACACACTTCAGTGTCTAGCACAGAGCGTTCAATGCAAATGCGGTGAATGGATGGAGTCCTGCTGAATTTAATTACAAAAGCAACATTTAATAAGGGATGCCTTGGTGCTGGCTGCTGTGGTGAGTCCTTTACCTGTATTATCTAATTTCACCTTTAAATCAAACTGCGAGGAAGGTGTTAGAATTCCACATTCAACATCACGTTCCACATTTTCTGAGGAAAATGAAGCCCAGAGAAGTGAAGCAATTTCTCAGGTTTGACACAGTTGGTGAATAGGAGAGCTGGAATTTGAACCCAGGTCTGGCTGTGATAGAGGCGGAGTAGTCTGTGCAGACTGGGAATGGAGTCAGGAAGGGCTTCTCAGGGGAGGGGACTTGGAGGATAAGCAGGAAGCTGGCCAGGTGACAGGTAGAGGGCACAGGGAGGACAGAAATGGAGTGGGACCTGGCTTGGAAGGTTGGAGGGTTGTGTGGGAAGCATGGGAATGGGACCATGAGAATCATGACAGAGGCTTGGATTCCAAAGGAGAGCAGGACCAAAGAGCATCTTCAAGCTGGGACGTGCGGGAGCAGCTTTCTGGTGCAGCTTTGGAGATGGGGAGGCTTCAAAGCCCTTGAACACCCTTTCTAAGGCCCCTGACAGGCCATGAGGCCCTCTCTCCCTAAAGGTACCACAAGGTCAGTCTGGCTCTTGCTTGGAGGCATGCTCCTTCTTAACAACAACAACAACAACAACAACAACAACAGCAACAACAACAACAGCAACAACCACAACAAAACCCTCTTTCCATAGCCACTCCAGAGATTGTGGGGCCCTCACTTTATTCTTCTGTACTTTGATACATTTGTGACTTTACTCAACATATGTGTGTAAGTCCCTAAGAGGTGGTGTAATGGTGTGGTTAAGAGTGAGGACTTTCAGACTGAAGCAGGAGGATTGTAAGGTTAAGCCCATCTTGGACAACTTAGTGATTTATTAAGAACCTGTCTCTAACTAAAAAATCCCCAGGTATGTGCATACATACACACGTACACACACACATACACACACAGAGTAAAGACTGTATCAATCATCTGAGTGACTGTACTTTTGTGCCTCCATTTCCTTATCTGCCACCCTGAGGCAGTATCACTACCCACCTCTCTGTCTTTGAGGGTCCCGTGGGTGTCCCTGCACCTGACATGTAGACAGAACTTTTCCTCTCTGGCACACTTATTGTGATCACTCTTACTGTAGTCACACTTACTGTGGCCCATAAGCATCTATCACCATTACCAGTGGGATGTGCTTGGCTGGGATCCCTGCCTGGAAGAAAAACGCCAGGTGGTGCCCAGGCTGGCCACCAGGGTATGCCTCTGGGGAACCCTGAAGCTGCCACTAAGCTAGAGATTTGTTCTGAATTTTCCCTAATGACTGAGGCTGTGTCGGGGGTTTAATCTCTTGGACAAACAGCACGCAAGCCAGTCAGCACTGCAGTGGGGCGACCCTCCCTCTGCAGGATCCCCTACTCTTTTTGTCGCTCAGGTTGATAGGGATGGGTATGGGCATCCTTTCTACTGGGGTTTATCAGGTTCCCTTTGGCCATAACCCAGAAAGGGCAGTTGAGGTCGGCATCTAACGTGGACTTTGATCTGTACCTGCTGGGTATTTAACCTCATTTGCTTCGAGCCACTGCTGCCTGTCCCATCCAGGTTGGGGTGGCTCCTGCCCTGCTGATCTGTGAAGCACCGGGTGGGGGGGCACTGAGTCACATGGTGGATGGGGCCAGAGGACAGAGAAGTGGTTGTAAACCTGGGCTGAGAGGCAGGCTTTCTGGGCGGGTTCCTTCTGTTGCTCACCTGTTTTGATCTGTAGCAAATCATTTCCCCTCCCAGTGTCTCATTTTCCTGCTCTGTACAAACCAAATAACAAAATTCCCTGTCCTAAGGGTTTGATGGACTTCACACAGGGAGAGTGCTGAGGTCCTGTCTCTCTCAACATGGGACAAGTGTGAGCTGGCATTCACACTTGGGGACACAGTGAACACATCTTTTCTGTGCAAACTAAAGGTGCAAGAAGCTCCAGAGGGAAAGGCTTCCTGCTCCCTGCAGCAAAGATGGTTTCGGGACCTGAGAATTCCTTTTTATAAATTGTTAAAATAACAATTTTTAATGGGCGCATAGTGGTTGTACGTATCGACAGGGCACAGGGTGGCATTTCAGTACACATGTACAATGTATGATAAGACGATCAGAGAAATTGACACTGTCCATCAATTCAAACATCGATCATTTGTTTGTGCTAAAAATATTGAGAATCCTGTCTGCTAGCTGTTCTGAAATGTACAGAATGTATTTCTGCCAACCATAGTCCCCCTACTGTGCCATAGAACACAAGAAGTTATTTCTCCTAGGCCGTTACATCCCTTGTCCCATTAACTGTACTTTCTCCACCCTCCTCTCCTTCCCAGGCTCTGGTGTGGGTTTGAGAATTCTTGAATACAAGAGCTGAGAACAGGTCAAGCCAAGAACACGGGTGCCCCATAGTTTGTCTCTCACCCTTGACTGTGAAGCAGGTGCTTACATTTTGCCCATCAGATCCATGAACAACCAGTGACAGTGACAGTCTTAGGGCCCCTGTGTGTGCTCAGCATTTAACTCCATCAAATGCAGGTACCTGCTGCTGTTCCAAGTTGCACAGGATGCCCGTGCACAGGATGCCTTCTTGCTCCCCATTCTCGCTCCCCAGTTCTGAACAGAATGCGCAACGCATTCATCCATTCCCGTCCCCTTCTCTTCAGCAGACCCTCGAGTCATTGTCCCTAAGAAGAAAGAACATTTCTGCTGATTTGGCCAAGTGGTAGATCCAGGGAGGTTTGCACAGTCACTCCTAGTTAATTGGTCCTCAAATACTCTGTGAGGACCCTCCTGGGTTTGCAGTCCAGGCTCCCCTCATTAAATTGGTTTTTGTTTTGCATTCATCTAACAGCCCTGGGTTGATGCCCACTCCTCCCTCCATGGACAAAGCTACTGGGCCCCACACTGTGGGAAGGGGCAGAGACCTGTGGGGGTATGTGCAGGTCAGGGACTACTTGTCTCTGTGAAAGACTTTCTGTCATTTTCTCCATCTGAAATCCCTAATTGTCCTTTGGGCTCCAGACTTTGGGTTCTGTGAAACTCAAAATTAATTCATTAAGTTAATTTTGTGTTCCCCATGCTCAGGCTGATTAGCACAAATTAAATTTCACACTAATTGGCTAAGGCAAAGAGAATACACTCCCCATGCTTGGGATTAATGCTGATTTTTGGGATGAGGTGGTGGAGGGTATGGGTGTGACCCAGGGCATTCCTGGATGGCACTGGCCTGTGTTTGTGGCTATTGCAAATCTGCTCTCCCAGATGCTTCGACATATCTATAAGTGAATCTAACCCACCCCAAAGCCAAGGGTAAGACCCAAACTGGGAAGAGAGAGAGCATGGCAAGTTTTGTAGGGGGAATTCTTAAACTTTGTTGAGCATAAGAATCACCCCGGGGCTGGTGAAATGCAGATTCCTGGGCTGTGGAGACTCTGGTTTAGAGGAACTTAGGGTCCTGGAATTTGCATTTTAGTAATCACCCCAGGCCATTACAATGCAGGTTCTTTTTCCTTCCTCCCATTGTACACTTTTAGGCAGCAGTGAAAGGAAGCTCCTCCTCCCAGAGGCCACCAGGAGCACCTCATCTCTGACCCAGCCATTACTTGGATCTGACAGAGCTGCATTGAAATCTCAGTTCTGCCATCACTTGCTGTGTGACTTTGGAACTCCTCCTCCCCTTCCCTGAAGCTTTCCTTTTATTTCTATTTCTGTTGAACACTGAATTTTGGGCTGAGTGCTGGCAGATGTGGTCAGTAGGGCGGCGGGGGGGCAGATGGGCTGGAGGAAGGAAAAGATGGGGAACATAAAATGTACACAGCAGCCCTTTTATTTGTAGCATGACTATTTTCAACTCTACTTGAAAGGTATTGTATTTTGTTTTCTGATTACAAAAGTGCTATAAAAAATGAACAGCACAGAAATGCATCATGGGGAAATTGGAATCCCCAGTGAACTGACCCTTCCAGGAAAAACATCCCTATTAACAGTTCGGCAGCATTTTGTTTCATGCAAGTACAAGCAAACATGGGATCATGCCAAATATTCTGTTCTATAACTTTGCATTCTTTCCCCTTTAATAGTGTACCTTGGGGATTTATACTTCATGTCAGAGCACATATACCTGCTTTTTTCTTCCTCATGGGGCAGCTGGAAGGTTTGTGAGTCTGCCCATGCGCTGACAGGACTGGCTCTGAAAGGCAGTTACCTTCTGTGTTGTGAGGACGATTTAGCTTCTGCTTGAAAATATGTTTGATTATCCCTAAGGACCAGTCATGACACAGAGGGTTGGTTACTGTGTAGATTGTTTCTAAAAAGTGGCTTGCAAACTAAATGTTACAGGGTTCTGGAGATCTTGGCTTTCTTTCCTTCTGGACTTGGATTTCAGGTTCTTCTCACCTCGAACAAAAAAAGGTGAGAATTGAATTGAAACAAGCAAAAGCAGGGGCAAGGTTTATTTAAGAAACCAAAAGTGAAGAGTGGCAGAGAAACTGGCTCTGCAGAGTGAGCTGGACCAAGTAAACAGAAAAAGAGGGTGAGAGCAAAGATAAACACAGGCTGCGTCTGGAAAACACGGCGAGGGCTACCGTGGGAAGTTTTGATAGCAAAGCCTCATGGCATCGATGTGTCATTTTATGCTGTCTAAATCTTGAGGAAACCCACCAGAATTTCTACACATGTCCTGAGAGGCAGTGCTGGTATCCCACATCTCAGGGTGAAGTCAGGTCTACGCCATCTCATTAAAAACCTGCTTGAGTTCTCACGAGAAGTCTGCACGCAGGGGTTTGGGAGCTGTTGTGCACGTGTGTCTAAGATTTCCTAGTTAACACATCACGCTCGCTTCCCCAGCCAGGTTTTGATATACCTTGATGTCCTGTCTCAGGCTGATAGGTGAGCAAGTTGCTTTGATGTCTTTACACATGTGTTGTATAGAATCAGAACACATAAAGGACGTTAAGCCTTCCCTAATCCATTTTATAGCTCAGCTAACCAAGTCCCCAGAGGGAAAGAGACTGTCCAAGGTCAAGTACCATGTTTGCAACTTTCCCCGTACTTGAACTCTGTACTAGACTTCTTTCTTTTTTCATTATCCACTTTTCTCTTTTCACTCTTCTTTCTCTTTTTGTCTCCTTTCCTCTCCTTTCCTCTTCCCTCTCCTTTCTCTCCCGTTTGTCTCTGCCTCTGTCTCTCAGTTGGGATTACGGGTATGTACCACCATGCCCTGTTCTCTTGGATGTACTTATCCTATATACCTACACATAGGGAAATGGTCACGACAACCAGGAAAATATTTAAGTCTTTTTTTTTCTTATTTTCTGATGGTGAGAATATCTGAAACCTGCTTTTCAGCCGTTTCCCTGCCTCTCGCCTTTAGCAGCTGCCTCCCAGAGAGGGCGGCATCAGTTTCCTGAACTGCCCTGCCTTTGTGCAAGGGTGTTGCTGAGCTCTGTGGCCATAAATGCTCCACCGAAGTGTTTCTTTCTGACTTCCTTTGTCATATCTTTGAACCCTGAGTGCTGCGTTTTAGAGCAGTAATACCACAGAACCCCTGACCCATTTGTCATTAATGGGTGATCAGTTGCAGGTAATTGGAAAGCAGAAAAAAAAAATAAAGTCAGTGCGAGTGGAAATTTATAAGAAAGCATTTTTCTTCATTTCTCACACATATACATCCAACCCTGCCTTACTGAGGCAGGACCACAGCCTTACTGAGGCAGGACCACAGCCTTTTGCCTTTGTATGAACTTCTGACTCAAGTTTTGCTTCTTCTCTTAATCCATTCCCTTAATATTCAACCATATAATTCCCAGCTTTGACATCTTTGAAACAGAGTAAACAGCAAAGTACTATGAATGCAGAGACATAATTTTTACTTCTAGTTTTTTATGTAGTATTTACACCTTTATCTGTTTGACAGGTTTTTAAAAGCAACTCACCTCTATTAATTCCTTCTAAAACACTCTGCCTAGTTGTCAGGGAAAGTCTTTTTCCATCTGTATTCTCTAGGTTTGTGGAATAGCTAAATGAGTAGATGATAATAGTAGAAGTGTAGCTGATGGAACAGGTTGGGAACGCTCACAATCGACACTAAGCATGCATGACTACCATCTGGTAGAGGCAGGTGGCCCGTGGAGACCTGTGAAAGAGTTTTAGGCTGAAGGTATCTGGTGCAGTGGGCATCCATCTATTCATGTGTCTTAGCGAGGGACCGTGATGGTCACTCTTGCAAGATGGTTCAATAAAGGATGGCTGAGGAAAGCTTCTGCTAAAATATTTTTTATTGAGCACTTACTGTGTGCCAGACACTATGCTAAATTTTTCATGGATTATCTCAATCCTCAAAACAGTTCTCTGAGTTATCCCATCTGTTTTAAAGTTGAGAAATCGGAGAATCAGGTCAACTTGGTTTAAGGTTACATAGCTAGCTGGTGTCGAACCAAGAATTCTACCACAACAAGACTGATAATGTTCTGAAGTCTGTGTACTTTACCCCAAGGTTATGCTTGAGGACCTGATTTCCCATGGCAGCTAATGGTTTAGCCAAAGTGGTGTTGCAGAGTGTGCATGAGGAGGAGGCTTGGTGTCCCCAGTGAATGACTTTCTCTGACCAACCCACCCCGCAACCCCAGATTGCTGACTTGACCACAGAGCTAGCCGATGAGCGCTTCAAAGGTGATGCGGCCTGCCAGGTGCTGGAGAACGAGCATGCGGAGCGACTTCAGGCCTCCCGGGAGATCCAGGAGCTCAGGGTGAGTGCTCACTCAGGGTACCCAACAGCGTGGCTGGGCATGGATGGTTCTGCTCCCCGCTGCTCACATTGGGGTCACTATACCTAAGCATGACATGCAGCTGATTGACTTCCATGCTGAAGGTTCCGGGTAACTGCTGGATCTTTCTAAGCCATGGTCTTGGAGGTGCCATAATAAGATAGCTAGCTTTAACTTCTATCCAGCTTCAGTTTGGATGTGCATTAGTCCATTTTTGTTACTATAGAAAAATACCTGATGCAGGTTTCTTTAGAAAGAAAAGAAGTTTATTAGCTCAGTTTTGGAGGCTGAAAGTTTATTATTGGGTGTCCCTATTGATTTGGCTGCTACTGAAGACCTAAAAGCAGATAGCCTCATGGTGGCAGGGTATACAAGAGGGAGAGAGCCCAGTGCCAGATGGAACCAGAATGAAGAGTGGCTGCAGGATGGCTCCTTGTATAACAGCCTTCTTGCAGGGACTCAGAGGCCTTCAAGAACTGCCTTACTCCATTCTGAGACCACAACCGCAATGATCCAAGGACCTCCCCACTGGGCCTCACCACTTTATGTTACATTGGGTACCAAGCTCCCACAAACCCTTGGGGACCAAACTCAAACATCCAAACCAGGGCAGATCTTAAATCCTTTCTTCCAGAGCAAGTATGAACAAGTTCAGAAGAATTTGGGAGAAGTGGAGAGAAAGTTGGAAGAAGCCCAGCAGAAAATCCAGTTGAATGATTTGGAAAGGAAGCACACTGGGGCAGGTGAGCAGCCTGGGGCCGCAGGTTGGTGGTGGATGCTGAAAGACAAAGCTACCTTTTCATTTCACTCACTGACTCTTTTATTCATGCACCCATTCATTCATTCATTCATTCATTCATTCAGATGTACATTGTGTACTTACTATGTATTGAATGCTGCTTTAAGGGTTGGGACCTAGGCTGAACAGAAAGGCAGAGCTCCTGCCCTTTTGGAGGTTTCATTCTAATGTAACAAGTAGCTATTATACAGAGGTTCCAACAATATTCCAAATAGTACACTACCAGCTGGGCCTGGGGACATGCACCTATAATCTCAGTACTCTGAGAGGCTGAGATAGGAGGATCACAGTTTGAGCCCAGGCTGGACAACTTAGAGACTTACTAAAACACTGTCTCAAAAAAATGACTGGGTATGTAGCTCAGTGTGAAGGCCCTGGGTTCAACTGCCAGTACTGCAAATCAAACACCACAATATAAAAGAAAAAAAATCATCAATGCGGCAGGTACTATATAATGTAACACTAACAAAAACAATGGCTCTATGAAGAAGAGTGTGTTATATTCACAGGACTATTTTTTAAGTTTATATTTTGATGAAGGCAGTCTCATGGTGGATCTCATAAAGCTGTATTTCTGGATTTGAATCTTGACTTTATCTCTCATTGGATCAGTGACTTTGGGCAAAGAGATAATCCTCGACTTTCCAAGGAGATAGTCATGGATGATTAACAGAGGGGTTTGGCCATGGGTGTGGCACAGGGTACCAAGTAGCTATTAGCTGCTGGGTCATTATTATTTTGAGAAATGATGAGGTCACTGCTTATGCTCATAACAGCCCATGGAACAGACACCATCACTAAAAAGGTTGCACCAGGGCCTGTAGCAGGAAGGTGGGAGGATTCCGGCAGTCCCCTGTGATAGACATGCTCCGTGGTACCACAGGTTCTTGGGCATGCCCTGTTTACACAGCTGCCTTGGGTGTGTCTCTCATGGGTTGATGGCATGGTGACGTATTTGTCAACTTGCCACTCTGCTCTTTCTCTCCCCTGCCAAATGGAGTTGGGCAAAAAGAATATGCATTGTGTCAGCCTCTAGGAAATGCTGACATCCTACCTTTAGTGTCCCCAGAGAATTTGTGCCCTCGTAATGTCAGGGACAGTCAGAGGCATGGCAGACAGGAGTCTATGGAGAGGAGACAAGGTATCTAGGCTTTTGACTGTACTCTGTCCTGCTGGTATCCTGGCTACTGCCAGGGCTGGCATTAATCAGAAAGGTTAACACAGGAGTTTGAGATTCTCTGAGAAGGGACAGCCAGCAAGATACAGTATCCATACCAAGTGGGGAATGTGTTGGCACTGGACCAGCAGCGCGGGACGTACAATTTCCGCAAAAGAGTCTCAGCACTGGTCTCATCAGACTGAGTCACGTCTGAGTGATAGTCCCTAGTTTGTTTCCTCAGAAAAGATAAGGGAGTTGATGAGATGGGGAGATGTGCTTAGCTTAGGACCACGTTAATCACAATACTAAACAGGCTCTCAACTCTGTGCTCATTCTGGGAAGCCACCCTACAAATATTTTGTTTTTCATTATGAAAGTAATACACACTCATTATAGAAAATTTCTTAAGTATAGGAAAGTTGAAAGAAGCAATAAAATACTTTAATTATACCACTGTGGTGGCACTATACCCTCGTTCTTTAGGTCGGGTTGGAGTATTAATTGTAAAAAAAATGCGGTTTTTCTTTCTGCATGGCTAAATATTTACAGAAAGCCTTTTATGACAGTCTCCCCACACTGAGCTTGGACACTGTGGGGGTTACAGAAGACTTTTAGCTTTTAGCTCTGCTGTCAAGAAACTTGCACTAGAAATTTGGAGATCCGACAAAGCCAGGGGAAAAGGTGACTGGGTGATGCAGAGCTGAATTCCACACACTGATGATGAGAGCCACCCAGGGCCAGAAAGCAGGAGACAGAGGCAAGCGGTGGAGGTGGATAACGGGTTGCTCATGCAACTACTGCCATTCTCTGAATATCTGCAGCACAGAGCACAGGTGCAACTGCAGAAGTGCTTCTACCGCCTCCTCCTCCTTCACAGGCCTGTGTCTCTCTGGTGGGGAGACAGGATTCTTTTCTATCATGGTAATATTTACCTTGGTGGAAGCTGGGACAAGTTTTAACTCCTATTGCATCATCTTTTTTTTTGGGTTCGTGATGTAGAGTCACCTTTTCCAACACCTTGACCTTGGTATCCATCCATCCATCCACCCACCCACCCATCCATCCACTTATTCATCTATGCAATCATTTAATTACCTATTTGCTCATCCACTTATCCATCCGTGAGCATGGATGGATGATATATGGATAGATGAATGATCTATAAAGCTCTCTATTTGGGGATTTATTTCTATATCTCCATTAACTTAAGGGACATTATTCTATTTTTCAGGTAGTCAAGAAATAAACATAATAACCTAAATGAGCCCGTTTTATAATTTAATTTTTTATTAAGTTTATTGGTACAATTTAGATACACATAATGATCACATTCTTCATAAGGAGTTTGTACCTGTACATATATATCTTAGTTCCTTTGTTTCCTATTCTCCTCCCCTCCCATCAACCCTTCTTCTCATTTCCAAAGCTTTGTTTCTATATTATCCTTTTTCTCATTTTTCCCCTCCCCAGTTTTCACTTCTCTTTAAACAGTTTCTTCCTATTTCACAATATCTATTATGCATTTTGGTTCTTATTTATACTTTCAGTTTCTTACACAAGAGAGACAATTCAATAGTTACATATGTGTGCCCAATTTATTTTAGGAGTATGGTTTCAAGATGCATCCATTTAGCCATGAATGTCCCAAGTTTATCCTTTATGGCTGAGTAGTACTCCATTGTATTAAAAAACCACATCTTTTCTTATCCATTCATTGGTTGATGGGCATCTGGATTGTTTCTAAGATTTAGCTATTACAAACTGTGCTGCTATAAAAACGGCTGTGCATATATCGCTGTAGTATGATGCTTTTTAATTCTTTTGGGAATATACCAAGAAGGAGAATAGCTGGGTCAACTGGGATTTCTAGTCCTAGTTTTTTGAGAAATCTCCACACTGATTCCCACAGTGGTTGCAGTCTATACTCCCACCAACAATGGAAGAGGGTTCCTTTTTTCCCACAGTCCCACCAGCATTTATTATTGGTTGATTTCTTGATGACAGCCATTCTTTCTGGAGTGAGATGGAATCTCAGCATTGTTGTAATTTGCATTTCTTGAGTGATCAGTGATGCTGAACCTTTTTTCATACAGTTATTTGCCATTTGTACTTTTTCATCTGAGAAGTGTCTATTAATTTCAGATACCCATTTTTGGACTGGGTCTTTAAATTGGCAGGGGGTCTGATTTTTTTGATTCTTTATATGGTCTAGATAGTAGTCTGAGGAACAACTGGATATGATTTTTTTCCCATTCTGTGGTTGTCGTTTCACCTTTTTGGTGATTTTATTTCTTTTTGCTATACAAAAGTTTTTAAAATGAGATCACAGTTGTTGATTCTTTGTAGTATTTCTCAAGCAATTGGGGTTTTGTTCAGTATGTGTCTGCCTACATGTATGTCTTTTATTCAGCCAAAAAGTCTTAATTAAACCACCAAATAATTTTGGGGGGAAATGTTGCCAAATAAAGAATTTGAACCCAGAGCCTCATGTAATCCAGGCAGGTGCTCTAGCACTGAACTAGATCCCCAGTCCTGAGATATTTCCTTTTTACCAGATAATTTCGTTGGGTTCATTAGGCAATGGATGAACTTGTACTAATAGGTATAAGGAATCTTCTGTGTGCATTTCTAACATCCTGTGTTAAACACAGGATGTTAGACAGCTAGTTAAACAGTTCCCTTTGCCTGAAAGACTATGAAATTTCTTTGAAAAAAGAAAAATGTGAGTTATTGATAGAGACAAACAGTAGAAGGCAACTGGCTTAGAATAGTTAGGCAATCAAGAACTATAGACCACATTCTCCAAAACTAAATTCCCAGAAAAAAACCCAAGGTTAAAGAAAACTGTTTTTCACATATTAACTTCATATGCACATACCTTGGTAAATGCTGTTATCACTTATCATATATTAATTTAATTGGTTTTGTTATCCTGACATTCATATAATCTAATAGCAGTTAATTTTTTCCTTTTCAGTGTTTTAGCTTGTTGAGTTTTTTTTCTTATTTTATTTTGTTGACCAGAACTTCCAGGAAAATGTCGAGTATACTTATAGTAGCATGCATCTTCATCTTAGTTCTTGAATTTTCTTGCTGAAAATTTTGTTCAAGGTGGTGTCTATTTGTAGCTTGCAAAGCTCTGTATCAAAATTACCAATAAATATTGAATTTAATTAAACAAAGAACTTTAGACAACTGGAGGTGATCAGGACAGGTTGCTTGGAAGAAGTTGGTCTTTTAAAAAATTTGCACTTAAAGCATAGTTTCTTAATTTGAAACCCAAAGTTGAGGTTGAAGGTTTCCACAAATCCTATGAAATTGCATGCGAAGAGCTGAGAAAGTTGGAAGACGACCGCTCTCATTCTTGCTTTGTGCTCCCACGGCTTCCCACCTCTGCGACGCAGCGGATGAGTGGCAGATGCGTCTGGACTGTGCTCAGATGGAAAACGAGTTCCTCCGCAAGCGTCTCCAGCAGTGTGAGGAGAGGCTGGACTCAGAGCTGACGTCCAGGAAGGAGCTGGAGCAGAAGGTAAGAGGGAGTGGGAACCTGGGTCACAGACGCGTCCGGGCGTGGGCAGATTCTTACCTGCACTGTGCGCGATCTAAGTATCAGGTAATCCTGGGGGACCGGGGAGTGTGGCCAGCTGGTTTATGGTTTCCTGCCTATGCTGCCGTTACAGTCCTGGCCACTGTGGGGTACAGAAACTTTTCTCTACCCGTGGGTCTTCTATGCGGGGAGGGACTGCTCTGTGGCATGCATGACATGAACATTATCTCAGGATATCCAAATCCCAGTTTCTTTTCTCATTGGACTGTGTGGAAATCACATGACCTTTTAGGTCTTCTCATCTGTAAAATCACTACAATATACTTTTAAGATAGTCACATTTTATCCATTGCCATTGTCTCTATTCTAATTGTCTACCTCCATGTCTCACACAGGCCAGAGCCACAGCCTCCTAACTGGCCTCTTCCTCCAGCCTCTCCCCTCAACCACTTGTTGTGCTGCAGCCCAGATCTTGCAGAATCCCTTTGAGATGACTCTAGTGTTGCATGTTGCGTGGATTCTCAGGGTGGATTTCTTTCCCTGTGCTTTATTTTATTTTTTTGATTGCAAACCCATCTTCACAATCTCCCACCCAGTAGTCACAGGTATTCAGCATTGTAGAATTTTCCATTTCTTCTCTTCTCTCATAGTAAATGTGTATTTAGCTATTTTTTTACTTGTAAATTGATCTCTGGCAAGAGATTTCAATTTTAAAAAACTTTTTGCTAATTTTAATAGAAACTTTCCAATAATAGGGCCTGGGAGTGTTCTTTTAGAAAATACTCTTGCACTTTCTTCTGAACCAGTCTCTGTGATGATGCTATAGACCCTGTGTAGGATTCTTGTAAGATATGAAAAAGCGTTGAAAGTAGATCTCTAACATAAGGAAGACACCTGAAGTTTTGATTTCCTGTAGAAGCATTTTGTGCCCCTCCTAGAGCCAGGATAGAAGGATACTTTCTTACCACCTTCCAGGCCAGTGAGGGCGAGGCTGTCATTGTCCCTTCTTAACTGAACCACTGCTCTTTTGGGGTCCTGGAAGGGCAAGGGTCTTTATTCCAATTCTCTACTTCCATGGGTCCAGGGCCATGGCACCCATTTTTGAAAGGGCTTTCACACAAAATCATCCCCTTAGAAAGATTTCTGGATCTACCAGTGGTTCCTCTCCTTCATCCTGATGACCACAGTACCAGTATCTTACTATCATTGTTCTGGCTGTGAGTCTTCTGCACTTCTTTTATCCTGAAACTTTCTTATCTTTCTTGAAAATAAAGCTTGATATTAGAAAGATAATCTTACTTATCTCTAATAAAATCTTACCTAGCCTTTCCAGATCAATGTGGTGATGCTTTGACCTCTGTTTCTGTCTTC
Source organism: Dasyprocta punctata (assembly GCA_004363535.1). Classification (NCBI taxonomy): domain Eukaryota; kingdom Metazoa; phylum Chordata; class Mammalia; order Rodentia; family Dasyproctidae; genus Dasyprocta; species Dasyprocta punctata. The sequence goes on from RJWM01015407.1 coordinate 20,621, forward strand.
TGTTATCTCTATCTTTAGTCTAACATTCTAACCAGTCTGCACGCTAACCAGCGAAGTGCTGGCAAATGGCTCCAAAGCCATGATTTGTATCCTGTGCCAATTCCCGTGATATGCATTACTCCCATTGTATTACCCCTGATGTCACCAAACCTCAAAACTGGAAAAGACACATAGAACTGGTGCTCAGTACAAGCTGACTCTGGAACTTGATCAACTCTAACCACACTGTTTTTTTTTTTTTTCTCTTTCCTGAAATGCCTAATTCTTTCTCACTCCTGGGACTTTGCAATTTCTGCTTTCCAATAAGCTCATTTTTGCTTTATTTTCTGAATATGTCCATTTATTCTTAAGAATCCTGATTAAGTATCACTGTCTCTTTCAAAGTCTTCACTGACACAGTTGAGCTGGGTGTCCCTGAAATGTTTCCCTAGACCTAAGCCCTGCTGTGCTATAGTGTAATTATCTGTTTGTTTCTTGGTCTCTCCCATTCAATGTAAGAGACACAGAGTGGAGGCTATTAATGACTGCTCTTTCTCTGACAAGCTCAGTGTGAAAGGAAACTATGACACGATCATAGCAGAGGAGGGATCAGGGTGAGATCACATGAGATTCTATGAACCACAGAAGTGAAGCTCAGTATCCTACCTGGTTCTGGTGATGGTTAAATGGATGCTTCCAACATGGATGTAATCTTGTGATTCTCAAGAGACATCTTGACCAGTTGGTACACACAGAGGAATGAGTGCAGGGAAACAGCCCAGTTCTTTAATACAAATTACTAAGTCGGGTCAGTTTCCCTAAGGAAGGGGGAATATTCATGCTACATTAAAAAGTAATAAAACCACAACCTTCTCTGAGCAGCAGAAAATAAGAAAACATCCCATTTGCCTTCAAATACTGAATTTAGAATTACAGGCTTCATTAACTCAGAGTTTTGCTTATTTAAAGCAATTCTTTAATGAGACCATTTCTTCAAAGTGAGTGTGCTGAGTTGTTCTCTTTCCCAGATACAAACTAGGACTTTTGGGAGGATGTTTCCTAGAAGAAGATGCAAGTGGCTTTACGTCTGTGTTTGTTGAAGGCCATATGCACACCCCGTGATGCACCCTGTCTAGAATGTTGTAGGGGTCTGAGCTATTGGGGTCTGTGCCTAGATCCCCAGCCTCCCAGATGAATGCACGGCGAAGGCCCAAATAACTGATGAAGACAAGCAGTATGATCCTTAGGGCTCCCGGAGGACCTAGATCCACTGCAGAGTTCCTAACTCTGGTGGCTGAGCCGATACTGCCTCTGGGTGGCCTGTATTTATTCAGAACAAGCAAGGGGCTTGGTGGAAAATGCAGGAGACCTGAGTGGGAACTTGGGAGGGGTTCAAGGACCTCTCCAAGAAACAGATGATGCAAATTGGGAAAGTCTCTAGGTGTCCCCAGCTGTCGCCCATCCTGCCCCCCCCCCCAGGCATCTCCTCACTCTCAGTTCAGCCCTGCACGTGTATTCAGATTCAGCAACTCCAACAGAATGCCATTCACTGCTTTAGTCTTTGGGATCTGCCACTTGGGCTTCCCCAGCCAGGTTATCTAGGTGTGCCATTTTGGTAGTACTATTGCTGAAACTTCCCAGATGACACTGGCTGGTAGGACAGGAATTATCCAATGCTCAAGGGGCTGACAAGCTGAATCAGAGCAGGTAAAAGTTGTATGGGTATGTTGCCAGGAGGTTGATTGAGGAAGAGAGGAAACAACATTAAGAGTTTGGTGGAATTATCCCTGTTTTGCCTTTCAGCAAACTGAGGCCAGGAAGCTTCCTGGAAGTGCCAACAAAAGTGGTCGAAACCAGGTCTTTCTATCTCCTGGGTCTCAATTTTTTAATCATGAAATTCCCTATGGAATTGGCACTGACAGAGTGGGGTAACTCATTCTGTTCCTCCCACAGCTAGGAGAGCTGCAGAATGCTTATGAGGAGGCCAAGAAGACAGCACATCAACTGAAGAGGAAGTGCCACCATCTTACCTGGGATCTGGAGGACACGCGAGTCCTGCTTGAGAACCAGCAGAGCCGGAACCATGAACTGGAGAAGAAGCAGAAGAAGTGAGTCATGTCCCATTCCATCATCTAGGGCTGCCAGGGTTTGCTGTACTGGTGCTGGGGTCCTATGGGCCACTAAGTTCTCTTCTAGAGTCCCCTTCTGGGGCCCTACTAGGCCCCTGGTTCTTGAACCTTGTTCTTCCCTCCTTTTTCTTTCCTTCTTCCTTACACCTGATTTCTGAAGGGGTCTCCTACAATTCTAGCATAGCTCTTTCTCTTACCCAGCCTCAGCCTTGGCCTCATGACTTTGGCCACCTGAGTGTTAGCCTCTCCATTTGTCAAGTAAAGGAGGGTTCTTAGTGCTGCTGTGAAACCATTCCAGTTCAGGTCCCATCTGTGCCTCTTTCTAGTTGTGTGATCTTGAGCTGCTTGTCTAGCCCTTCTGGACTTCAGATTGCTTACCCTGCCTGCAGATTGCAAGGCAGGACTCTCCTTGTGGTATGAGCTACCTAATAGGTTGGCTATCCAGATGGACTGAATTTGGGTTTCTGTTCCCAGTGTTGGAAATGGTGCAAGAGGATCCAGAGGAAACAAACCAATGATCAATCAAACAATCTCCCCCACCCCCAAACAGTCTCCTGCTCTTCTCATTTGAAAGTTAGACTCTCAGATCCTGGAAGCAATTCTGGTGAGGACAGGACCCAGTGCCTCTGTAAGATGCCAGCACTGAAGGTACACATGGGCTCCATACTTGCTTTCCTGTCGTGGTGCTGCCCAGTCGAGCAATCATAGCTCCTGGATGAGTACTCAGGCCCACACTCCTGGGCTCTCCTGTGCAGATCTTCAGCTGAGGCTTCACCCCTGGGCATTGTGGCTGTGTCTGCCACCCTCCCATTCTCTCAGGAGCAGAAGGGCGCACAGGGAGCTCCTGTGTTGAGCCAGGAAAACCAGCCATAGAGACTTCACAGGAGGCAAACAGGTATAGTGCAGTTTCTTTTTAGAATATTCAGGATAGAATAAAGGAAAACATTCCTCTGGGAGCCAAGATGCAGTTTTTGCTGAAGGTGTCTCTTTTCCAAGAGGTAGCAGGCAGAATTGTATCCAGGCATGTGGCAGAAATTTCAAACTTGATTTATGTTAAATATTATTTCTTTTATTTATGCTCGAGCTTTTCCAAGCTGGCTTCTTCATCTGTGAAAACCAGCTTTTGAGTAGTGTTAGCATGTTTCCCCAATAAGAGAGGTTCATTCTCTTCTTATTGATTTTACTCTGTTCCCTTTTCCATCTTCTGCAATGTCTTTTGGCTAAACTTTACCCTTGCACTAGGGAAAATGGCTACCTAAAAAAAGTGGCCAGGTGTAGCTTAGCCACTTGCTGTGTGACCGTGTGAAATGATACCACCTCTCTGGGGCAGACTGATGTTTCAGAGGAATCCCTGGACTTCACAGGACACTGGAGAATGGCTCTGACAGTTGCCCAGCGATGGAATGAGCAATGTAGACTGCACCGTTCTCCAAGTTTCCCCTGGTTGTGACCCTCTGAGTTCTCAGCTATGGGCTCCATTCTGTTCTGAGAGTTTCTGGTCTTTGATGGGTAGGGATTTGGCCTCTGGAATTTGTGCAGTCAGAAAAATTTCATTTCTTTGGTCATCCCCTCATCTCTGTGGACAGAAACCTCCGTTCCAGAGACTTGAAGACTCCCCATGAGGCTCTGGAAGGGCCCCATTTCTTCTTGCATTTCCTCATCTCCAGGTTTACCTGTCTCAGAGGAGCAAGTGTTGGTGCTAATTGATGATAGCAGATTCCTCTTCTAGGTGGATTAGCATTTTAACAGAAGCCCACAGGGACAGCAGAAGTCTCAGTGTAAGGGCGGACATTCAGGCAGAATGGCTGTGTGAGAAGGAGCTCTAGAAATCAGCCATGCCTTCATGCATATTTCCATGTCTGTCCAGAGTGTGGGTGCAGCTGCCTCCTTGGTTTGCTGGACCCAGAGTGGAGTGGAGTCACTGTGCTACCAGAGCCCCATCTCCTTCCCTTGCTTCTCATTTCAGAGTGGCCCAGAATGGATCCGTTTGAAGTTGCCTTCTTGTTGCCATGGTTATACAATGCATAGGTCACAAAGCTTAGTTCAAGGCTGATGGAACACTCAGGGGAAGCCCTGCCTCAACTCACTGGCTGCATACCCAGCGAGGTTGGACCCCAGGCCCACTCCTGGTGGGGTAGAGAGTGTGCTTGCAGGCCTGCTTGTCCTCAGTGTGTTTTAGAAGCTGGAGTCTGCAGGAGCTTGTCTTTGGCATCAAGTGGTCTGTTGAGTCAAGGATACTTTTGGAGTCCCTGTCCTTCCCCCAACTGCCTCACCTCATCTGTCCCAGGGAATGGACAGGTAGATGGGATTAGCTAGGCCACTATGGGAGTTGGGCTGAAGCTCACTTCTACAATTTTGGGACTCCACACTTCAGTTTCCTCCTCTGGAAATATATGTAGCAAGATGTGTCTTCCTGTGTTGCTGCAAGGACTACAGCAACCCCAGTGCAAGGCCTGGCACCTTGGGACTGATGGATCCCCACTGGCATCACAGTGCTTCCATCCACATTAGCAAACATTGCCTCTAAAATGATGTCCCCAGCAACCAATCTGAAAGCTTCTGAGCTGTCTCAACAGTGGGCTTCAGTATGTAAGCTGTGAGTGGCTTTCAAGAGTCTGAGACTTTGAAAGATCAACTAGTGTTATGGACATTGGATGATCTTATAATGGGGGAGGCCTTCTTATCACTAAGGATCAAACCTCAAGGGCCACACAAAGTCCCCTGGACCTTCCTGTCTGTGACTCCAAGTCATACCTTGCAGAAACTTGGCAAAGGGTCTTTTCAAGGTGTCCTCATCTGTGAGAAAGGAGAAAGCTGTGAAAAGTGAGCAATATGATAGAAGGTCCTAGAGCAGCTCCTAATCAGGAACACTATCCTGAAGGGCCAGAAAACCCCAGGGGGACACTCCTCAGTTCCTTGATGCCTCTCAGTGGAACTATCTTCATGTTTTCTGCTAGGGAGACAAAGCAAGACAAGGGGAATGTCTAAATGTCCAGAATTTTATCAAAAATGAGCATGTTGTAATGTGCATCAACCAGACCATATGACATAAAATGGAAAATGTGAAATATCGCGTGTTAGTGTGCAGGCAAAGGGATGACTATATGTAGACATACATTGTGTTTGAAATCTATCTATCTGTCTGTCTGTCTATCTATATCTTTCTGTTTATATTGTCATTGGTCTTTGAATTTTAGCTACTAAATGTGGGCCTGGTGGAGTTAATGGGCCCTGACATATGTTAGAAAACCAAGTAGTTTAGTTTTCTGTCTGTATGTCAGATATTTATATAGCTTTACATTAACATATATTTAGCTTTTGATCTATATATCATCTTAGTCTCCTTTTGTTTGTGTATTCTTATCAGGATTTTAATAGGTAGTCAGCATTTTTGTGCAAACTCCATGTAAACCCTAAATCTCACTGTGTGGCCTCCCAGATTCCTACCCGCATTGCCAGCCCTACACACACGCACTGAGCATCATTCCCCTTGCCTCGTAGTTCTCAGAGAACTCATTGCCTCTTTCTAGCTGCACCCCACCCCTTCCTCAGTTTCCCTCCACAGGCTGTGATATGTGCTCTGTCCTGGACAGGTTTGATATGCAGCTGGCCCAGGCCCTGGGGGAGTGCGTGTTTGAAAGGAGCCTCAGGGAGAAAGTGAGCCAGGAGAGCAACAGTGTGCGGTGGGAGCTGGGCCGGGTGCAGGAGCAGCTGGAGGTACGTAGGGTTGGGGACCACGCGTCTGGGTTCTTGGTTGCTGGGTGTCTTGCAGGTGGTGCAGTTGGTGACTGAGAGAACCTCATGTGGGTGTCCTGGTCAGGCAGCTAGAGTCTTGGTGTCTAGCATGTCCAAATAAAACCTATAGCGGTTGGCAGATTGATAATCAGACCTCTGTAGCTTGATGTCATGATACTGCTCCAGTCTCCTGCACAGGCTGCAAGATAACTACCTGGGAGGTACGGGAGGCTGAGTAGAATATGAGTTAGCTCTAACCATGTCCAGGAGCAGTGTCCTGTCCTTTATGGACTCTGGTTCAGAGGTATTTTATTAAACTATGACATGGGTTTCTCTAGCAACTACTCCTAATCTCTTTGTGGCTCCTCGTTACCCCCAGGAGAACTGTTGCACTCTTTAGCTTGGCATTCAGCTCCTTCATGATCTAGCCCAAAGTTCTTTGTCTCTGGAGCTGGCTTTGTCACTTGGAAGGGTCATTTATGGTCACAGTGCCTCCTGGCTCCAACGGTTCTCTCCCAGCCTCAGTGGCCAGGTGGAGGAGCATCCTTCCTTTTTGTGCTGAGACTGAACTCCAGGGGCAATGGCTTAATTCTCTCCCAGCCCCTCCATCCCTTCCCTACCATGCCTGTCATGCAGGAGTCAAATTGCTGCCCTGGTGGATCCCCCAGGGGTCACTGTGGGGGCCTTGAAGTGGAGACAGAGATGTCCCACAAGAAAAGGGAAAGTTGCTGCTCTCCAGAAGGCTGCAGGGGCCTCCCTGGGGAAGGCGGGGCTACTCATGGGACCTGTCCCTCACCTCACAGATCTTTGTCCCCTTTGTCTCCCTAGCAAAAAGAGCAGGAAACCTTGAGGCTGAAACAGGAGGTGGAGATGCTGCAGGAGCATAAACGGGAGCTGCTGGGGTCTCCCTCTCTAGGTGCAAGTGGCGTGGCTGGCTTGAAGGAAAGACTGTGGAAGCTGGAATCCAGTGTCTGTGAGCATGAGAAGGTCCAGAACCAGCAGGAAAACACCATCAAACAGCTGGAGCAGGTGGGAAAGTCCTTTCCAGGGCAACACCCTGCCCTGGGCTGGCTCCAGTGCAGAGCAGTATTAGTAAATCATAGCACGGGCACCTCACTCCGCTGCTTCTTATTCTCCTGTGACTCCCTGCTACCCCAGGATACCTCTCTTCAGTGTGACATTCAGATCTGTCATGATCTAGACCTCTCCTGCTCTCCTGAAGGTCAATGTCACCTCCTCAGGGAAGCTTGCATCTTGCAAACAGCTCCAACCTCATGACACATTCACTTTTCCTCTCCTTAGCTGTTTTCCTTTGTAATATCCACTCTCTGATATTATATTAAAATTTTTCTCAGTGACAGTCGCCCCCATTAAGATAAAAATTTCAGAAAGACAGGCCATTTTGGACCAAGTTTGCTTATCAGTGCATCCCTCAAGCTTAGAATGAGACCAGGCATCCATTTAATGCTCAATAAATAACTACTGACCAAATATATAACACTATTAAGCAGTCTGTGTGCAAGACTCGGCCTTAAACTATCCACACAGTTCCTCTCATGAATCTTGCAAGAGCATTTTGTGGGGAATGTATTACCCCCACTTTACAGATGTGACACTTGAGGCTCTGAGACATGGAGAAAATGATGAGGGTGTGATTTGAACCTGAGTCATCTGAGCACATAGAGCCTTGAAGGCCTGCTGTGTGCACAGCCTCAAGGAAGAGGGGAGTGTGAATCTTCACTAAATACCAATAGGGGAGTGAGCAGGAATATCAGACACTCTAGTGACCGTCACCTTCAACAAAGGACAGGTGAATGCTTTGTCTGCTTGCTGGTTTACATGTCTGCTTCATTCCATAAAGCATTTGAAGTGGCTTATAGACATATGTGGAACAGATTAATTCTAAGTACAACAATCTGAGCCAGGAAAATACAAATTAAAATAGACGCTGAAGAAAGGGTAGGCACAGTTAATATGAGATACAAGAAACATATATTCCTTTACATTTAATAGCTCTAAAATTTCTGGTGGCCAGGGAGAAAAAGTAAATGTGAGGGATATGTTTTTGTTTATATTCAACATAAACAAAAACAGGTTTTCAAGGAAGCAGTGAGTTCTGAGGCTTAGCTCTAGAGATGTTTCTAATGTAGGATTTTGTAAAAGGCAATTCTGTCTTAAAAGCTGGGAACCCCTTAGGCAAGGAAATGTAGTCCAGTAACATAAATGTGTGAATCAAATGGATTCTGAGCAGCTCTGCTGAAGCCAGGGTTCCAGCCCTTGCATCTCCCTTATCTTTGCTGTGCCCTACAGGTTGGCACCTTCTGAGTGTGCTGGGCGTGGAGGATCAGGGCATGGAGAGTCTTAGGTATTGATTAAGGAGCAGTGAAGAAAACAGACTGCTTTACTCAGTCAGCCCATCTGCTGTCAGGCACTGTGTAAATGCTGAGGATGCAGACGTGATATCGCAAGGGTCACAGGCTTTCTCAGCATTAGGGAAACACTGAACTTGCTCATCTACTCTTGGAAGGAGAGGTGGAGAGAGGTTGGGAAAAATTGCTGGAAGAAGCGACATTTACTGCCACCAAAAGATGAAAGCTGGCAGGTGACTCGGAAGTGGTTGAGTGAGAGTTCCAAGCCAGAGGTACAGCCCATACCGTAGCCCTGTGACCAGAAAGTCATGTGACAACTAAGGATCCATAATATGATCACATCTGGACAGGGTTTTTGGGACTCCTCACTGTCCACATGACCTTAGCCAAGTCCCCACTTTCTCCAACCTTCAGTCTCTTGCCCTGAAGTGAAATATGGAGCCTCTCAAGCCCCAGGTTTTTTCCAGCCTCAGCCCTGGATCTGTGATGATTTGTGTAGAAAGAGGTTGTCTATGTAGGTATTTAAGGGACACTGAGGATTGCACAGCATAGTGTACCTGCCCTGTGTCCTACAAATGGGCAGGATCCTTGCTGAGCCTAGAATTCAGCAAGCACTTTGGAAAATTGTTTTAACTTCTAAAGATATCACCCAGGCACCATTCAGGACTTGGAAGCAGACATGCATGGGAGTCTGTGCAACTTCCTAGTCTTCCACTCTCAGTGTGCAGGAGCAGAGGCTGACTCGACACTTCTCTCCACCGTTAACTTCCCCGCAGCCTCACACTGCGCTGTGTCCTTGTGGATATTTATTGAACACAATATGGCACTTTTTCCAGAGAATTTTATGTTAACTCATATAAGCTTGACACAAATGGTATTGCAGATGTCAGGAGTGTCCAAGAGACTAGAAAAAAAATGAAAAAGAAATATTATATTTACTTGCTGAGCTCCTCATTTTGATTATCTTCCCATAACCTCTGTCATTTTAAGGGAAGGAAGGTGGCTGACATTGAAAGTGAGCCTACTTTAAGCCGAGGACTGTTACAGGAGCTCAGTTGTATGCTAGGTGGTCATGGTACAAACGGGGATATTCTCAACAATTTAAAAGACCAAGATCATGCTCATTCCCCCCACCCCAACTTAATTTCCTTGTTAGGGACAGCAGCTGTTAACTGCTGGAGCAGGGATGAATTTATGGTTTGTCTTAAGAGTGTTAAGAGGGGTTCTAGGGTTGCATCTAAATGCTGTGGGAGAGCGTGATGGATTCCTGATGTCTCTTCTGACTGCAGGAATGAAGAGGGCAGCCTTTGGGCTACTTAGCTACCATTTCAGACCTTCCAGGGTGCCAGGGAAGATCATGTGACCCTTACCCATGCAGGAAAAATGGGCAGTGCAGTGGGGATACCCAAGATAATGGGAAGGACCAGAGAGTGGTAGTGGCCACCTTCACTCACATGTGCTGTCCTTACTGTCCCAGCTCCGCCAGCGGTTTGAGCTGGAGATCGAGCGGATGAAGCAGATGCACCAGAAGGACCGTGAGGACCGAGAGGAGGAGCTGGAGGATGTTCGTCAGTCCTGCCAGAAGCGGGTGTGTGTGCTGTGGAAAGAGGAGCCAGGGCCTGGGGTCAGAGGGATCTCTTTTTTGCAGCCCCCTGGGGACCTTAGCTCCCTAGGTGCTTTTGAGAGTCCAGAAGAACCTGTTAAATAAGAATCTGGACCTTCCAGAAGCCTCTGGAGTTGGCCAACATAGTCACCCCAAGACCACTGCCAGCAGCCCCTCATGCATGTAGCTGATGCCTTGTGAGGACCTCTGAGTATCGATCAGGGCTGCTTCTCCTGACTGTTTCCTTGCTACTGCAGATCACTTCTTACTTTCATTTTATCTACACTTTGCCAGTGCTCCAAACTTTAGTCATTTTTCCATCTAGAAACCATCGTTGCTACTGTTTTAAACATTCTTTTTCACTGTGTATACACCCGTATGTGCATATAGACATATACTTTCACTAAATGAGGTTGTGCCGTTTTGAAGCACATGATTTTCACTCAGCGGTTTGTCATTGCCTCTGTAAATCTAACTTGTGAAATACATAATGACTGGACACTGTTCTCCTCTAATTTATTTAAGTAATCCCTTTCATTGGATGTTTAGGTTGTTTGTGTTCTCTGCTATTGTAACCAATGCTGAGATAAACATTCTGATAGATGACTGACCAATTCCCTTAAAGGAGAATTTCCCAAGGGAGAGCTGAGGGTTAAGTCTCATTTAACTGTTCTTCACGTTTATTGTTGCATGCCCTTCCCTCCCTCCCCCACCTCGTCACCCTCACACTCGTGCGTACCAGCTGGCAATACTCTTCAGAACACATTCCAGAAAATATCTTGCTTGATATACAGGTTTTATTACTTTGAATATTTTTCAAGATGTGTAGCTTATTTCTTTTTCCTAAAAGGAAATGTCAATGTGAACTCGCTTTCTGCAAAAATGACCGTCGGTCAGCATTTTTTCCTCCATGGGTTAGGAGACAGAAGCCCCCATCTCTGCTCATACCCTCCTCCAGGGGAAGGGCACACAAATCTCTGGTTTGTTCCAGGGGTGCCTTGGAGTATGACACATACCCCAGCCCAGGGCTACAATGAATTGCCGATGTGAGCCAGCCCTGCCTGGAGCTTCTTTATGGATAGATTTATAAAGGGAGAGAGTGGTCAGACAAAGGCGTTTTTCTCCTTCTGATAGACACTAACATTGACTTCACGATGTAGTGGCTGCTCTGTCTGGCCTGTCTTTCATGGTGGCAGGAAATCAATTTTGAGTAGCCTGAGGGTTGCTGTGGCCATTTGGGGTGACTGAAAGATTTGGAGTTAGGAGATAGAACCCTAACACCATCAGAATCACCTGATTTAAGAGCATGAACTTAGGATGCTGCCTGGGACTTAGTGTTCTTGTCTGTGAAATGGGGTCAGTAATGTCTCAAGGCAGAGGTGGAAGGGATTAAGTGCTACGGGAGGTAGAGGTCCATTCTGTGGAGGGTCTTCACAGTCAGCCCACTAACTCCCCATAACTGACAGGAGGCACTCCCTCTTGTTGTCTGGCTCCCAAGCTTTTAGGTTTTTGAGTTCTCCTTCAGACACACAGCCTCCCACTTGCCAGGGCAGCTTTTGTGAAACAAAGCCAGAACCTCCACATCTCCCTCTTCCCTCCTTGCCTTGCGGGATTTGTCCTCCTGTTGCTTGTTCATCCTGTGCATGCATTTGCCCTGTGTGCCTGCAGCTCCGGCAGCTGGAAATGCAGCTGGAGCAGGAGTACGAGGAGAAGCAGATGGTGCTCCACGAGAAGCGGGATTTGGAAGGATTGATTGGAACCCTGTGTGACCAGGTAAGGCGGAGGCATTGACCTGCATTTTGAGGACAAACCCCCTGCCTCTGTACTTAGAGATGGATCATGGGGCACCAGCTGGAGGGAGGTCCTCTTCAGGTGCAAGGAAGGCCAGGTTTATCAGCTGGCCTGTCCCTGCATTCCTAAAATGGCCTCTTTTCCACCGATTTCGTTCCTTCACATCCTTACTGGCTCTTCAAAGGGGACCTTCGTGTGCTTACGAACAGGGGAAGATATTGTGGGCCCAACCTGGAGTGATGGAAGCGGTTTTGTTGCCTTCAGGGTCTATTGGAGTGCCAGGTGTGGTGGCACATGGCTGTGATCTCAGCACTTAGGATGCTGAGGCAGAAGGATAGTGGTGAGTTCAAGGCCAGCCTGAACTACATAGCAAGGCTCTGTCTCAAAACAAACAAACAACCCCCCAAACCAAACCAAAACAAAACCAAAAAAAAAAACCCCAAAGAAAAAGTAAAACAAAAATCCCCTAATACACTGAATGTTCAAATTTTACAAAACTATTGACAGTAAAAGGCACATTATCATTACCCTTCTTCAAAATATTATCCCTCACTTCAAACATACTCATTCTTGCTGCTTCCGAAGCAGTTCTTAAAGTCCTCTTTTGTTTTGCCTGCCACGATGTTTGCATTTCATGGTCATTTTAACTTTGGAGAAGAGACAAGTCACACAGTGTCAGAGTCAGTAAATAAGTTAGGTGCGCACACACCATTATGCTTTCATGCGTCCACCTTTGTGAGGTGGCATGGAGCAGCAGCATTCGCGGTATTTGTGACCACACTTTGTAAAGACACTCATGACAGAGGACTTCCAGAACTGCTTCGGAAAGTGGCAACAACAATGGGGTAAGTTCAAAGCATAATTTGAGGGGCATTGTTGGCAATGCATCTTTTATTGCAATAAATTTTAAAAATTTAAATGTTCATCATGTATTTTCATCACACCTTTTATAGGCAGCACTTGCTCCAGCAGAGTGAGCATGGGCACACTGTGCTCATGGGTGACCTCAGGAAGACAAAGCCTTTGCTAGAAGCAGCCTGGGTCAGCATCAGGCAAATGATGTATTCAGCCCTGGTTGGGCTTTCTGCCTCTACAGTTTTGGATGAGTTAGTTAACAACTCTGAGCGTCTGGAAAACCAGTGGGGTTTTTTTTGCCATCACTGAGCACCAGGGTTATCAACACTGTGGATGTTTTGAGTGGGGCCTTTCTGAGTGGTGGGGAATGGCTTCTACCCATGAGATGCCAGTAGCTCCTCCCAATTGTGACTGCCAGAAGTGCCTGTAGAGGTTTCCAAGGTGCCCTTTGGACAAAACCAATTCCTACCCTATAGAGAACCACTGCTAGACCAAAAGTGGCCAACAGAGTTTAGGGACAGCCCTGATTTCAGAGCTGGGAGTTGCTCCTCCACCCTCAGTGTTCCTTCCCCTGCCTGGTGGGCTGCTGTCTGAAATCCTAGCAGTGGAGAGCAATGCCTGGGGCTCCTACAGTTTCTCTTGAAGCATTGCCTGGGAGTATTTTAAAGCATTTGTTCACATGCATGTAATATCTATTAATTAGTAATGACTCTGCTGTTAATATCCTTCCAAGAGTGATTGACTTTATTCAAAAAGGAATACAGTTGCTTCAAATGGTCATTCAGGCAGCCAGGCCTTGGACTAAATAAATGCTCATTATGTATTTAAGACTAAATGGAGTGAAGTAGTGACTTAAGAGCAGGGCTACCATAGCAGTGGGAAATGGAAGCTGAGGGAACCAGCAGCAGTTTGAGCATTGGCCTTCTCTGAGTTTTCTGGATGTCTTGCAGAGCAGTAGGGACCCTTAAGTTGAGAGCCATTGAATTGCTCTCTTTCTGTATTCATGCAAGACAGCCCAGCCCAGTGCCTGGGCTCTGGAGTGGCGAGCATCCCTACGAGTCTGCCTTCCTGAAGTGCTGTGCATTTGAGGATGCAGAGTGGGAGATTGGGAGCCCGGCTGAGTGAGGTGCACCTCAGTGGGAGAAGCTGTGACCACTTGCATGTGGCCCTGGGTTCCAGCCCCAGCACTATGAAAGCAAAACAGAAGCAACAAAGGCAGTTTCAATAAATACTGCTAAAATAAATTTTACACATGAAGGATACCTTAGGTGAATAAAATGCCAACTTTGCATTAGTCACCAAACTGGAGGCTTTTAATAAATGGTCTCATTGGGAGATTTTATACATTTTTGTTATGACCTTTGGCAACCCATAGAAAGATACAGTGAAGGATGTAATTGATGTTTATGCATCAAGCACTCAAGGCAATAGAAATGAACATTTTGCCATGTTAGATTCAGATGTTTTTAAGGAAACAAAACCTCTCTAGACCTGTTGGTGGGTCCCTCGGTGTTCCTTCCTAATCTCACACTCCTCTCCCTTCCCCCTTCCTTTTTTCCCTTCCCAGAGGAAACCATTGTCCTGCGATTTGAAGTGTGTAATTCCCATGTGTGTGTATTCAAGCTGTAATCATGTACAATTCATATCCTTTTGTATTTTGTCCCCCTTCATGCTACTTTTGAGATTAGTTCATGATAATAATAGGAGTAGTTCAAATGCACTCATTTACCTTCATTAATATAAAATAACCCTTATTCTCCCATTGGTGTATATTTTCTTGTTTCCACCTTACCATACAAACTGCATTTTCATGTATGTCTCACTGTGCACATGAGAGTTTTCTCAGGGTGTGTAACTGGAGGAGGAGTTGCTGGCTCCTAGAAATGCACAATATTGGAACTATTGATATCACCCAAATTGTCACTCCAGGTGGCTGTGGCATTTTCCATCATCGCCAGTGGTGTCTGAGATTTTGCTTCTCCATATCCCTACTACACAGGGTGCTGTAAGACACAGGAAGGTTTTTTTTCCCGTAGGCATTGGGTGTTGAATGCTTCCACATGTCCCTGGTCTCCAGTGAACCTCTGCACGTTCCACATTCACTGTCACTGTCTCTCATGTGAATTGAATATTCATAGACTTTGTCTTTTTTCCTGTAAATTATTTATGATTCTTATATCAGATGCTAATCCCATTTTTGGCAATAGAGCTTGCAAACGTCTTCTGACTATAGATAATTATTTCACTTGTTTATAATGGTCCTTGACTCAGTACAGAGTTTTTAGTTGTTACATTAATCAATTTTAATGTTTTTTTCTATTCTAAGATTGCTTTCCTTGATTTCATATTTTATCATATTTCTTAAAGTTCTAAAACTTTGTCTTTGATATTATTAGGTCTTTAGTCTTTCTAGATTTTATTTGAGTGTGTTGTGTGAGGTAGGAACCTACTGTTTCCTGATTGGGTTAATCTTCATTTTATTTTATGAATAATTTTTTCCTACCATTTTCATTTCTCTTTGTGTGTGTTTATGGGCTCCTCATACATAGTCCATTGGATTAATTGTCTCTTCCTGCACAATGTGGTCATCAAGTTTTTTTTTGTTTGTTTTCTTCTGTTTTGGTAACACTGGAATTTGAACCTAGGACCTCATGCATACTAAGCAAGTACTCTACACTGAACCACATGCCAGCCTGCACCGTGTAGTCTTAATGGTTAGGTTTCAGTAACTTGCACAGCAGCTTGCCTTGTTAGTCTTTGAATTGACTTGTCTTCTCAGTCTTCTAATCTTTTAAAGATTCCATGGGCTGAAGGTAGCTCAGCAGCAGAACCCTTTCCTACAATGCTCAAGATCCTGGATTGGATTCCCAGCACCATACAACATTAAAAACAAACAAGCAAACAAGCAAAAACTCTAACAAAACCTGATGTAATTTTCATAGGAAACTCATTGATTTGTCAATTAGAAACAACTGATTTTTAAAATTAAACCATGGTATTATTGAGCATGCCATCTCTTCCCATTCACTTATGGTGTTCAGTAATATTTCATTATTTTTATTTTTACTGATCTTAAACTTTTTTATTAGATTTACTTTAAGGAGGTTTATTCTAGTTTCTATGGCTATTGTGACTGGCATTTTTCTGTATTCTATTTTTCACTTAGTTCTTGTAGCATGTGAGAGAGCTATTGGATGTATTGATTTTATTCATTTTATGTTCAGTAGATTTTATGAACTCATTGTTTTAATATTTTACCTATAGATTCTTTGGATTTTTTACATTGATAATTTACTGTTTAAAATAAGCATAATTTTAATTTCTGTCCATAAATTGAGATAATAGAGAAGTCTAAATTTCAAGAAGCTGTTTTGCATTTTTTTCTTCCTTTATTTCATGGGCTTGATCCTCTGGTAAAGGCTGAATAATGGAGATCATTCTTGACTTTTATAGGCCTGCTCCTAAGTTTGTCATGTATCTATCTGCTGTGTATTTTTGATAAGTAATTCTAGTCAAGTTAGATCAGTCTTTTCCCCTTGTAGTTTTCTAATATTTAGCAAAGGTTTGTTGAATGTTTTCATATTCTTTTTATGTAGTTGTATGCACTTTTTATGCACTGTACTAATGAATGAATGAGACCAGGATAATCCTATGACTGGTCTCATTCATACATTAATACAGTGTATTATATTTTAGTATTTCAGTGTATTCTAATGTGTTTCCCAGATAAATCTTTGTCATGTGCATATGTTGCTCTACTGTTTTTTTTAATTGCTGTTAATATGTTGTTCTATTAAATTACTAGTATATTTTAGGATTTTTAAAAAGAGCATCATCAGATTGATTTATAATTTCCTGTACTTACATGTGTTTGTCCAGGGGTGAACTAACCTTTTGTGTTTACAATTACATTTGAAATTTTTAAAATAAAATTTGAAACATGTAGTTCTTGAAAATTGAAAATAATTAGCCTGTAAAACCACTTAAGGCTAGTTTCTCTTGGGGAAAAGATAAATATTTGCTGTCTAAAAGTTCTGTAATCACAACTGGGCATGAATTCAGACATTTTTTTCTTCCTTTAGAAGTTAATTTTGGGATGCTCTAGTGTGCAATCAGTCAGTGCGCGGTACTTAGAGGAGTTAATTTTGGTTCACTAAACTATTTCTAGACATCTATTCTTTCATTTAACTTTCAAGTATGTTGATAGAATATTTTAGTATGATTTTAAAAATTCTTTTGTATAAGATTGTTACCTTTTTTAATCACAACATTATTTAGTTTTGATGTTATTTTGTCAATGATAGACTTGCTAGGGATTTGTCTGTGAACCTTATGAAAGCACCAGCTTTTCTCTATTATTGTTTTTTTTTCCTCTTCTTTTCAGTTAGTCTTTTGTCCTATTTTCCTTTTCTTTGGTTTCTATTTCCGTTTCCATTAGTTTTTTTGTTACATTAGTATTTTGTTCTAGTTTCAGTGTTAAAAAATGTAATGCACTTTCAATTTCTTATTCCATTAAAATTCCTTAAAATCCTATAAAACTATTTTTAAATAAAAAATTTGTATATTTAAGATAATACCTTCCCCTTCCATTCTGCATTAATGCCACCCTTACAGGCTAAGAATTTGCTCCTATCTCTCGTGCTTTCTTCCTTTGGCTTGAAGATTATTTATCAATTGTTTTGAGTTTACTAATGTTTGGAATTAACTTTTAATATTAATTTTTAACTTAAGACATTTCAGATGGAGAAATGCTGGAATGCCTAACATTTTTCTTTGAAACTGTGCGATCTCTTTGTTTTCTCAGTTTATGGTCAAGTTTAATAAACTACCAGATGGAAGAGAGTGTAGGTGTTTATGGGGCATAAGATTTTACACGTGGCAAATAGATCAAGCTTTCTAACTTTGATTTGAGTATGACATGCAAATAAAAAATTGTAAACCATAAAGGATAAGTTTAAAAATACATAGCCATCTTTTTAAAAAATCACCTCCGGTAGCTTTTAATTTTATTTGCTTAAGCTCTTACTAAGAGAGTCTTTTTGCCTGTTTAATATGATTGTGGCTTTTCCAAATTTTGTTAATGTTTGTTATAATTTCTCTTCATATATTGTGTGGCTGCGTATTTAGGTGTATTGAAGTTTCATATTGTTTTGTTTCATTGGTAGACTGTTTAGCTACTTTATGCTGTCTGTCTTTTCCTATTTTGACTGTAAGGCCTTTCTTATCTATTCATTTTCAGCCTTTCTAAATGTGCATGTCTTTGTGTGCTTGTGTGTTTCCTTTAAACAAGGTGGATAATTTTAATCCAATATTTTTTTGTTAAAATATTAAATATTTAAAACTAATTTTGTTTTCTGTGTAACCCACATTTTTATTCAAGCCTCAGTTTCCCCATCTATAAAGTGGCTGGATTATCCTTAGCAGTATTTCCAAATCATATTTTAATAGTGCTTGGAGAATTCCTTGCCAATAAATTTTTAGCAATGACCCTGAAAAATTTGCATTTATGATAAATGGTGAAACAATTGAGGTTTGAATGCAGTTTCTTATAATAACACTAAACATCATTTAGATTTATTGGTTAGTTATTCACCATCTTTATCCAAATTTGAATCTTTGTGCTACAAAATGGGAACTCTTAGAGTGACATTTATTTCCCATTAACCTAATGAGCTTCCCCGCCTTCCCTCTCCTGCAGAGCAGTTCATTATGAAAGGGAAGATGACTTGGTCTGAGATTTTGTTGTGGATTTTGTTTGCAGTGCTCCCTCTGGAAGGGACACGGTGCCAGCAATTTCAAGCGCTCCCTGGCAGCGAAGATTATAGTGTCTGAGCCGTCCCTGCCATGTGGTCAGTGCCAACATCAGGGAATGTCCCTGATGCCAACTTCTTCCACCAGAGAATTAGAGGTGCTTTAGGATGTCTGCAGAATAAAAGCAGATGCAGCTACAGGACAGGAGCAAAGCACACTGCCGGAGTGTTAGTATGGCAGTGTGCTTAGGTAGTGGTTCCAGTAGGTATTTTATAAGAGTGGTTACAGACTTACAGGCCAATGTTGAAATTCTGAGTTCAAATCCTTTCATAGTCACTTGGTACCGGGATGGCCCTGGTCAGATCACTTGCCTTCTCCATGTCAAATGTACCTCTGTTTCCCTATGACACTGTATACTTAAATGCCCTGGGTAACTGCGCTTTGTAACCTGCCCCCCTCCCGAGGTTTCACATCATCACGGCAGTTTCCCAGCATTCCTGTCTCTGCTCCTGCAGTGCCCTCTGACATCTCCTCTTGGAAACAGAGGTAATTCTTGGGAGGAGGAGTCATACTGCTTCCACATCTCATCCCTTTCCATCTCATCAAGAACAGGGTGATGTTCTTCTGTGTCACCAAGACACTTTTTAAAAAATTAAAAAGCAAAACTTACCTCTCTAATGTGATGGCTTACTAAGATTTCCTCTTTTCAGCCAGGAAATCTGGGTTCATATCTCGATTCTACCATTTATCTGCTGTGAACCCTTGAACAAATTACTTTACTTCTATCTGATGTAAAACAGGAATCATAAGGCTACACACGTCCTAGAGTCATCATCATATTAAATGTATCAATATCCACTAAATGTTGGGAATAGTTCCTGAAACTTAACTTAGAATTCTGCCTGTAAATGCAAACTACTACTACTTTTATAAAGGCAATAATAATAACAATGATGTCTATTTTTAAGTGATTGTCACAGGACTTAAATGTAATAACATGTTACAAAGAACCTGGCACAATGCCCAGCTCTCAGTTTAGTTCAATAGATTGTGTGTGTGTATTAGACCAATATTTTAATTTACCAAACCAATAATATGTCTAAGAAAGCAAGGCTAAATTCTAAGAGCCGATTCATTTTTCAAATGATTCCAAACTGGTGGTAGAGAAATAGTAATATCAAATCTGCAGGAACATATTCTAGGTCATCAGACAATACTCATAATCCTTTATATTTGTAAAGCACTTGGCAGCATACAAAGTGCTTTGTGATCCATTATTGCACATGATCTTTGTCTTATCTAAACACGAAAGACAAGGATTTTTTAAACCTCTCTTCTTGTAGACGGTAAGAACCAGAGAGGTAGTATGACTCAGCCAAGTTTCTTGCCACCATCAAACTGGGGTTTAAAAGCAGGGCCACACTGTTCTCTTGGGAATATTCTGGACATTCTGAGCATCTCAGGAAGTGGTTAGCATGTCACATAGAGGGTTAAAGTCCCAGTGTACAGAAATGAAATTCCAGAAAGGAGCTATCTCTTCCCTGTTTTCTTTAAAACTTCCTGTCTGGTGGATGGTGCTGTGCTTTTTGCTCCTGAAGAACCCAATCAAGGGCCTGTTTCTCTCAGGGACACTGATCTACTGCTCTGTATGCTAGTGCCCTGTTCCCTGAGTGGACAGTGTGCTGTTGGGTTTGTCTGTGGGGCTCCAGTGTTTTCCATCTCTCCTTGGCTTTGTCTCCACCTGTACAGTTGGCCACTGGAACTATGAGGTGCTCAAGGTCACCCTTGTTATTCTCAGTCTAGGAAGTGCCTTCTTCACGACCCATTTGATCACTGTGCCTGGAAATTCACAATTCTGGGAGAAGGAATGTGCTCCGCTCTGGGTAAAGATCCCTCCCTCTGCAGGAAATCATTTCATCTGCCTGTCCTTAAATTGGCATAGGCGACAAGCTCAAGGGACAGAACAGCATGACTTAGATCTTGAAAAGGACCATAGTCATTATTTGCTGAGGTGTGACATCTGTGTGGACAGGCACAATATGTCCCACATGTACAACCTGTGATGTGACACAGAGAAGCACTCTACATCCTCTGCGTATAACTCCACGAGTCCCCATACATTTATCAGGCAGCACCCAGACCAGTAACACAGTCTCCCCACCCACCCCCATCATGCCCATAACTATCTGTCTGGGGCTGTCCTGACTTCTATCAGCAGTGCCTGGCCATCAGTTGAGGGACTCACCTGATACAGGAGGCCCTTAGGAGAGGAGGGGAGCTCATACCAGTGGCTTGGCACCGAAGGTAGGACAGAACGATTTTGGACCCTGAAACTGTGGTGACAGTCATGACAGCAACTCACATTTGTTGGGTACCAATTCTGTGCCAGGAGTGAGGCTGAGCTCATATTTAATTTTCAGAACAACTCTCTGTGGTTGGTACCTGTCCCATTCTGTAGAAGAGGAAACTGAGAGTCAGACAGAAGGAGGGTCTTGCACAAGATCCTGCAATATGGATGCCAGAGGCAGGATCCAAGGAATTTAGACCCTGGCCACTGCTTTGCTAAGCTCATGGGCCTTCCCTTGTCTTCCAGATTGGCCATCGGGACTTTGATGTAGAGAAGCGACTGCGAAGGGACCTCCGGAGGACTCATGCACTGCTTTCAGATGTTCAGCTCCTTCTGGCAACCATGGAGGACAGCAAGACGTCAGTGAGCAAGGAGGAGCTGGAGAAGGTGCACAGCCAGGTGAGTGGTTGCTGGGTCTTAGGAACTGGGCTAGGGGAGCACACTTACCCTCACATCATGCACAGAGTTCCAGTTTTCAGAGACCTGCAGGGAGAGGAGGATGTCTCTAGGTTGGGGAAGCAATATGGCCAGGGAGGTGAGGATGGGGGTGGGAGTTATGAAGGACTGAGGACACCTGATCCACTCTTTTGAGCTGAGGCACACTGTGTCTATCTCAAGGGAAGGTGCCCAAATGGATAAGTGTGCGTGCGCGTGCACACACACACACACAGAGAAAGAGAGAGAGAGAGAGAGAGAGAGAGAGAGAGAGAGAAGAGAGAGAGGAGAGAGAGGAGAGAGAGAGCCATCAGGGATGATAGAGACCAAATAGCAATAGTGCTAATAATGCAAAGTCAGCTCCCAGCAACAGCAGCAATTGCAATAAGCTAATGATGTTGATCAAATTATCCATTGGCCACTGGCTGTCACTCTCTGGAAGCCCCTGCCCAGGCCCCAGCACCAGGTCCTCGATATCTGTTGTCACATGGTGTTCTCAGGTCAGCTGAGCACAGTGAAGACCATCAGCGGACTCCATTTCACAGTGAGGTGCTGGGTGGTAGAGAGGTGAGATGCTCCACACAAAAGTGTGCAACTAGAAGATGGTAGGATCAGAATTTGAACCCATTTCTCCCGCCTCCATCATGTTTGGTAGCCTCAGAGGAGGACCTGTGCAGCAGGTGTACAGGTCAGGGATGTGACGGTCAGGAGCTGAGGACCTTAGGTGACATGAGAAGCATGGGCTGTGCCTGCTGCAGTGTAGCCCAGTGCAGCGATGCTGAGAGCTGTGAGTGGGTCTTGAAGGGCAGTGTGAACCTTGGGGAGAGGGGCTCCAGGGCTGAACAACCTAGCAGGGACTTGAGATTTGCTGCTGGGAGCACTGAACTGAGGGGTGTGTGCCCTGCTCGTCCTCTGTCTGAATGTCCCTGATGTCACAGTGCCCAAGCCTTCCTTGCCCTGCAGGTGAAGTGAATGTACTTGAAAAGGAACTATGGCACTTTTGCTTCTTTTTTTTTTTTTCCTGTTTTTAAAAAAATGTATTCATGAGAATCCTCCCTCTGCAGGGTTAAAATGTGTGTTCTTGGGAAATAGTGGTATTTAATGAAGGCGCCTTGAGCTGAATCAAAGAGTCTCATTCTTCTGAAAGTCGTCCTCCCCCAGTCTCTGCATCCGGCTCCTATCAAAGGGAATCCACAGCCTTGGCTTTCTACTGCTGTTGTCATGGAAATCGTTATAAGGATGGGTTCGCATGGACCAGAGGTCAGGGTACAGTTGCTTTGGCTCCCAGCACACGTGTCCCGGATGCCAGCGTCAGACCTAATCAAATAAAGCAGCGATGACATTAGGCATTGCTGCCTCTCCTCTCTGATGGATGGCATTTGTCCTTTGCCTGAAAGCTCCAAGGCCAGAGACAGGGAGGACAGACACGAAAGGGAGGACAGGGGGTGAGTCAGTTTTGCTACTGAGTGCTTCTTAAGTGCTGGCTATGGTGCTGAACATGCCAGGTACTCAAGTATGCAGAAGTATTTGTGCAGCGCCTACTGTGTGTTACATGGCAGGCCAGATACAGGCGGGAAGGTGAGCAAGATGGGCTGGTACCCACCTTTGTGGAACTTTATCTGATAGAAAAGGAGACAGACAAACAGTGATACAAATAAGTAGGATAACCCCATACCTTACTTTGGATATGGAGGGAAACAAGCAAGGTCATGGGGTAGGGGACTGCAGGGAGGGTCTGCTTTACAGTAGGTGGTCTGCTATGGTACCCTGGGAGGAGGGTCGGGCAGGGACTGGCACCCAGAGGCCGTGGGAGCTTAGGATTTTACTCCAAGGGGTGAGAAGCCAGTGGCAGACTCTGAGCAGAAAATGGCAGAATCGTATCCTAGGCCTTTTATTCTTGCTTTATATTTTTATTTTGAGAAAGAGTCTCACTAACCTGCCCAGGCTTGGTTGGAACTGGGAGATCCTCTTGCCTCATCCATCCAGACTGCTGAGATTACGGGTGAACACTGCCACACTCAGCTCCTTTCATGCTTTAGAGGCTCACTCTTCTGGGGGAGAAGGGGTTGAAGAAGAGCTGGGTGGCTGAAGTGCCCTGTTGGGCTGGAAGAAATGGTCATCTGGGTTAGAGAGTGTTGACAAGCCCAGAAGGGATAAACGTGGGCTCATTTGGAAGCAATGGAACTTGAAGATAAGGTTTAGTTAGTATAATAGCACATTATTTCAGGTAATCTTTGTCCTAAACCCAGGAGACAGATATTCTTCCGTTGGTTCCTTTGACCCATTTTGCTAGAAAGGAAGTGGGCTCTGAGAGGTTGAGTGCTTTACCACAGGGCCTACAGCTAGGCAAGCGTGGAAGCTGTGAATGCCAGCTCTTGCCACTTGGTTTGCCTCATAGGGGCCCTATTAACATTTATCAAGCAACTGCTGTGTACTAGAATTTTCCTCGGTGCTTTGTGAACCCTCAGAGGTAGCTCTACATTGAAAAATGTCAGCATCACTTAAAAACCTTTGATTCCCGGGTCCTACCCTCTAGATCCACCCCCCCCCCGCCCACTTTTTTCTCACTAAGTCTGGGTTGGGGCAAGATTTGCTTTATAAACAACTACATCCGGAGCTTCTGATGATGTTCTCAAGACCAGTATTTGGGAGCCCGAGGCCTCCTTTACCCCACAGAACACCCCCTGGAGTTGGGTGGCCAGAGGTCCATCCTGCAGATGACAACACTGACCGAGTGGTGATATCTGTGAGACAGATCTTAGTTCTGTCGGTTTTACGGTTAACTAAGTTTAGAGTCAAGAGAAACAGTTCCAGCACTTGCTCCCTTTGTGACCTTCAAGCAGTGTTACCTCCTCAAGCCCTTTACCTGAAGCGGAGTGTTGTTGCCATTTCACCCAGGTGTTCCCATGTCAGATGAGGGGAAAGCTGACCAGGGCTCCAGAATGAGGACTTGGCTCAGGCCTCTGCAGCTTACCCATGGGCTGCTGGGTGACATGGTGGGGAGCCCCTGCTCATGAACCTCATTCATTCAACGCATGGTCTTCACTCTGGGGTGAGCTAGGGGCAGGCTGCAGCGACAAAGAGGAAACTACAGGATCTCGGCCTTGGAGGGGCTCCCAGGCCAGTGGGAAGTGGACCGAGAAGCAGCCTGTAGTAAGGCAAGGGGTTGACTTTATTGGAAGAGCAGTTGGGTTTGATTACAGAGGGAGTCCTTAATGTTGCTTTGGGTGAGAACCTGGTAACTTCAGCTCTTTTTAAAGATAAATTGCTGGTTAGGGAAAATAGATGTGGGCTTTTGAGGAAGAAACCATAGTATGTAAAGAAATGGAAGCACCTGGAGACAGGATGTATATTCAGCTTGGCATGGTCTTTCTGGGGTACAAAGTGCCCAGGAGGTAAGGACAGAGTGGATAATAGAAGCTGGAATCAGCTTATGAATGGTCTAATGATCCCCTGACTGAATTTATCCCCAAAGTAATAAGGAGTGATAGAAAGCTATTAGGAAGAAAAGCTACCGGAAGCACTTGGAAAAACATGGCAGGATTCCAGTCTGTCACTAGCACTGGAGTCCCAGTGTGCAGAATATTAGGCTCAACTGGGACCATGGGAGCCCCCTTAGACAGAACATCTCCTGTCCATAGGGGCAGACTTCCCTTGGTCAATATTCCCAACCTCTGGAGCCTAAGAAAATTATTTGGTTCTTTTCACGCATTTTACTCCACTAGAAACCTTGGGCATATCTCAGTAAACGCTTGCAGAGGAAAGCCTTCCTGGTGACACACTAAGCACTCCCTGAGGCCTCGGACAAGCAGCATGCCTGTAGGGTTTAAATCTTGATTCCTCTATTTAGTAGCTCTGTGATCTCAGGCGAGGCACCCTGCCTTTGAGAAACCATGATTTCTTAGCTAATAAGGGACTGAATACTTCTGGTTGATTGAGTTGGTATACAGAGCACCAGACCCTAGATTTGAAAGAACTCTCTGAACAACAAACTCTGAGACCATCATTTCAAGATAGAATGCTTTCTCCTGGTTCCCTTACTCCACTCCGTGGTGTTGGGTGATGGAAGATATTGGCCTGGGCACATGATTTTATAAGACTTCTTAGAACAGGTAGGCGAGGCAAGAGATGGGGTTGATCACATGACACGTGTTCTTTCAGAGCCAATTACTAATTAATTCCCATGGAAGAGTTTCCACTGGAAACAAACTAATCTGGAGACAGAAGCAATTCAACAACCAAGATACATAATTGAGATAATCGCTGCGCATAAATAACATCTGTGAGTAGCAGATGCTGGCACCTGCTCCAAGGAGAAAGTGGAAGAGGATGTCTGCTCGGGGGCACTGGTTGGTTACTTGGTTGGGTTTTTTTCATTGTTCCAAGTTGATTCATGTGTTTGACCTTTGTCTCCTTCCCAAAGGAAACATGTTATTTGCTTGTTGTTAAATAGAGAAAGATTTACACTGAACTCTTTACTCCGTTACTTAACTCATGTGTGAGATGGGATTCACCTCTTCCTGCTAAGATCAAAGCTGTCACCAAGTCTCAGTCACTGTACCCTCTAAGTAACTCTACGATTCCTCCTGCCTCCCTCTCTCTGCCCTGGCCTATCTTACTTGGATTTCTCTCAGGTTCTCTGGCTTCTAGTCTTCTCCCCACTATCTCCACCTGATATTTGGAGGATTTTAAAATGTAAATAGAGTCTTGGGTTTTTGTATTCAAGATCCTTAAGTGGCTTTCTTCTGGCCTCAGTAAACAGTCCACACTGTTTCATTTGACCTACACAGTGCAGAATTCTTTTTCTGCCTTGCTGTCCCTCACTCTTGTTCCTATCTTGTCACATCTTCCTAAATTGTGTTCTGTGTGAGGCTCTTGCCTCCACCTTCTGCTCTTTCTCTGCCTGTGGAATATCTGTATATCCTCTGAAGTTGAGTTTGGGCATCTGATCTTGGGATCATCTCTGACTTCCGTAAACTGGGGTGAGATTCCCAGCAATACCTCACAGTCTCCTGGGTTTAGCCCTGGGTCAGTACCTGCCATTCGCTTGTGATCACCTCTTTGTTTCATGCATTTTCTTTGTGGCTCCTTAAACATAGGGACTGGAATGAGTAAGGCTTGTCCAGAGTCTCAAAGTCACCTCAAGGTGGAGCTGGGATTTGAACTAGGGAGTCTGACTGTGGTGCCTGCTTGGTTGACCAATACTTCACATGCAGGTGGATGTCTGGTTGTCATGCTGCCATCTCAGGGCCTGCGTGTCTCTCTTGGATCCCCTGGATGAGCCTGCGGGCCATTTTACCTGGGACCATGCCTTGGCTTTTGTGATCAACCAGGTGAGGCCATTGGCCTGGGGCCTCTTCTTCACTATGAGTTCCCAGTGGTGATTAATGCACAGCTGGAGGCCTCCATTAGTGTCCAGAAGACTGATTACCCTGGATCCATCCTCAGCGCCCTTAATTGGGACATTTGTCACCATGTGTCACCTATGCTTCCATGAGATGTTGGAAATAATTAATATGCTCTGGGCAGATGACCCTGATGGGAGGCCCTGGGAGAGCAGGCACCTGGAGAACTCATCTCCTCAGCCAGCAACCCCACAAGAGGTGGCCTTATTTGGGGTTTAGTTGAGGAGGCTTTATTTTTGTTTTGAAGATTATGTAGGAGGTCATTGATTCAGTATTAGCATAACCTCCTGTCAGAGGAGATAAAGACCATGCTGTAATTGGTTAAAAACATGGTAATCACAGTCTTGTTCTTCTCACAAATACTGACACTTTTAAGGCTGGGATGAATCAAGGGTAGAGAAGCCAGTCAATCACAGACAAGAAATATCATCTTCTCCCTGAAGGGACCCCCTGAGTAGCCATGGGGGGCCACAAAGCAGTCACTGGCCCAGTGGGGTCATGTAACTGTCCTACCCACAGTGCTGCTCCTGGGAGCACTGATTGCACACTGCCAGGCATGGTGGCAAGTACACTGAGGTCACAAACTATCTTGGATCTTCCTCCCAAACCTGCTTCCTGAGGGCACCGTAGCTGGTATGTGGGGAATAAATGCCAATAGCAAGTGCTTGG
>RJWM01015408.1:0-47961 GCA_004363535.1 Dasyprocta punctata
ACATCTGGTGGTATGCTACTTTTGTTACTTAGTAACTCTTCACAATGTATTTGTTGTATCTGTAGTTAGATTATACTTTCTTAAAGCCAAGGATGTTGTGGCAAATTTTATTGCGCTCCCCCACAATCTAAAAGAGCAGTTGGTGGCTGCAGTGGGGTGTAGAGCCTTGTGAAGATGCTTCCAGGTCCACATGTGCTGTGCTTTTCTCAGTCAGAACATGCTAGGAAATACAATACTACTGTTTGTTCTCATTTCCCAGAAGATCGGGAGTTTCTGAGGAAGTGCTAGGTTCTTTGAACATCGTCACAGCCTATAAGCATTTTATTGGTAAAACTGAATAATGAAATCAGGAAGTTATTGCTGAAGAGATTTTTGAAAATTTAAAATCCAGGCTGTTGGGGGCTGATGTGTAGCTTGGTGGTGGAGTGCTTGTTTATCGTGTGCAAGACTCAGGCTTTGATCTGAGCACTACAAAAATGCAAATCAAGAAACGGTTTTATGTATATATACATATATGTATACACACACATATATATATATATATATATTCAAACTTTTGAAATTATAATTTTATTGCTATAAAACTGTTATCCATATAAACATTTATAGCAAACTGTTTAAAGATTACTCTTGAGGAAATGAACTGGTAATTTATTGATCAATTCTGAGCTATAGTCATGTAATAAAATAATACAGATCTGGAGAGTACCTATAACGTGTGGTTTTGTAAAGTTATATGATTATTTAACTTTTAAGTTTTTGCTTTGGTTGATAGCATTTAGGTTTTGTTTGCTATATTCTATTTTTCTAAGTACTTTTTTCATGGGAAGGTTTCCTGAAGAATTTAGACTTCTGATATACAATGGATGAATAAAGACCTAATTTTAACTTGATGCTATAATGTTAATTTTTTTTTTTAGGTGAATGTAGAACACTGACACAGGAGTCATGTGATGTATCTCCTGTATTAACTCAGGCAATGGAAGCCCTACAGGATAGACCTGTCTTATATAAGTAAGAAATCCTACTTTTTCTTTGATAATTTACATTCATTTTTAGTATTATTTAATTTATATGTAGTAGGTTGGGTAATTAGAATGTGTAGTGATATTTTGATCTCATATATTTGTGTCATTGGAGCATTTATTTGGATGTTATGTGCTATAGAAAACAGTATAGAGGGGAAGATCAAGATACTTTGTAACTAGTTATATTGAGACCGAAGAACGTGCCTAGTCTGCCATCTCATTAAGTCCCCGGGACTTGTAACTCACTAAAACTTGTATATAACCCTGACCTGGAGAGAAGGCAGATACAGGGGCTGTGAGATATAATCACCCAGAGATGAAAAAAGAATATTTAGAATCAGGGCTTCTTCAATAGGATTCAAAAAAAGAATGGGTTCCCATCTTCAATCTTGTAAGTTATACCAACCAAGAACTCCATTGTAATACTTAGGATGAGTCCTATATATTTTAATTTGATTTGTAAAATTATTCAGTATCTTAATTTTATTCTTATAAAATAAAAAGTAAATGCTTTTTTAAAAAAATGCCTGGAGTGGTATGAAAGTAAACTTTAAGGAAGTCAGGAGTTATTGATAATTCAAGAAAGGACCAGGTGATTCTTCCATAGCCATTTATACCCAGTCAGTTCATCTCTCTCAGATAACTTCTTAAACTATTTTTAGAGGATTTCCCCTTTTGATTGAAACATTACTTATTCTATAATAAAGTTACAGAACACAAATCATAGGACAACTATATAAAATAACTAACATTGACACTAACTGCCGCTTAATTAATATTTACTATATATTAAGAACTTTTCTAAGTGCTAGAGACAATATCAGTAAAACTGCCCTCAAACTACTGAATTATTTTATGGAGCTAAACAGGTTTTCTAAGCAAATGGATTTAAATAGAATATATTGATTCTAGGGTGTAGGGATCATGTCCAAGCGCTGTGTGACTTATGTATTCTGTTTAGAGGGAGGAGATGAACATTATGGAACATATTTTTAGGAATATAGGTATAAAGTGAGTTTCTGAAGTCGAATGAGCATTTCCTGGACAAAGAGGGAGGACAGAGCATTGCAGGTCGAAAATGTAGATTGAGACAAAACATAAATCGTTGGGAAATGCATTCCAAAAACTTGCACTGGGGATTGGGTCAGCAGCAAAGGCTGGATTTTAGTTGTCCTGAATATTGTGCATGCCCTTTTGGTAAGCTGATGTTAACTGCTGATCAGCAGCCTGGCAGTTTATTTCTACTTTGAATTTCTTTCCCAGGGTTTTCACTGTAATATATTGGTGTTGACTATGAATCTTTTCGTATTTAAAGCATTTGATGTTTGATTTTAATCAAGTGTTACATTGTCTGTGAAATATTTGTTGAAAAGACTATTTTTTATCTTTTCTTTATTAATGCATATTAGTTACACATATTAATGAGATTTGCTGTGATCATTCCATATATGCATACAGCATACACCCTCCTCTTAGTGCACACATACTGCCTCTTCTGCCAGTGTCCTTCCCACCTCCAACTCATCACCCTTCTGCTTTCAGGTTAAGCTTTATTTTTCCCACATGCGAGAGAAAATGTGATACTTGTCTCTGTGTCTGCTTCATTTCACTTAACATGATGTCTAGTTCCATTCATTTTGCTGCAAATGACAAGATTTCATTCTTTATGATTGAATAATGCACCACTGTATGTGTGTATTACATCTTTATTCATCTGTTGGTGGGCACTTTATCCTGATTCTGAATCTTAGCATTGTGGATAGTGCTTCTGTAGATATGGACATGCAAGTGTTTCTCTTTGCTCTGTTAGCTTCGTTTCCTTTGGATATATACCGAGGAGTGGGATAGTTGGATTACACTGTAGGACTGTATTCAGTTTTTCGAGGCTTCTTTATACTGTTTCACATAATGGTTCCACTAATTTACATTCCCACAAGGAGTGCAAAAAAGCTCCTTTTCTTCCGCGTGGTCACCAGCATTTTTTTTTTTTTTTTGTTAATAGCCCTTTTAACTGGGATGAGATGATATAGCATTTTAAGTTATAATTCTTGATCAACATTTGGAAGGAAGCAAATGTTGAATTTTTGAGATGACCTTTTGAGTCAGATTTCTTCAACAAGCCCTTGGACCTCTCTAGGCATCAGTTTCATTAGCTGCAAAATGAGGATAATAGCGCCTGACTCGCAGTGCTGTTAATATTAAATTAGATCATTCACCTAAGATGCTTAAGAATGATGCTTGGCATATCACTAAATTTTAGATCTTATTATATTAAAAGAGGAGGTGATCAAAAAGCTGTCAAATAAGTAAATGTGTATTTAAGAACTATATGGTAACCAAAGGAAATACTTGAATGACAAAGAATGGAGAGGCAAATAGGTAAAAGACACATGCCAAGAAACAGAAACCATGATGACAACTTGAAAGATTTTTAGAGCTATTTGGAAGCTGAGTAGGAAAGCAGTCTTTTTAAGATGAGTTTCTTAGGATATGATGAATGCTAAAAAAAAAAAAAAAAAAAAAAAAAAAAAAAAAAAGACCAAAAAGAAAATTTGCCTTTTCTTAAGTAATCACCTGTTTTCTAAGTGGTAGTTTCATTACATTTAGGAAAAGCTTAATGTTTCATGTTAACCACCAGATGGCACTCTATGACCTTTATTTAATAAATTCTGTAGTATGCTTCACAGTTCCTTGTAGCTCGTACGTGTAGGTGAGTGTGCAGGAAAATGTCAGTTATTGAACCCTTGGTAAAAGTGGCTTAACTCACTGTCTCTTAGGTAGTATACGACTGTAATATTAATGTATTGTTTTAATCGAGTAGAGAAAATTTAGAAAGAAATTTATTATAAGTAGAAACGGAAAAATTGATGGTTTCTTTCTTTTGGGAAACTGTTACAACATAAGTTATTTCATGATGTTTTGATTTGTAAAATGCTAACTTTTCATCATTTATGTATTTTTGTTGCATTGTTTATAAACTTTGGATCTTCACCTTTATAAAGCTGCACTTTGAACTTTTGCCCTTTGTTGGGAGACCAGAGTTTTCCTCTGACTCTGCAAAAGATATTTCATGTGTTACAGATACCACTGAAGAGTCTTCTGATTCGTGGTGTTTTGCTTAAAGTATATTTGTTCTGCAAAGGATTAACATTAATGTTTACTGATGTTTCATTATTTTACAGATTAAATCCCAGTGTTTACCTGGCGTAGTAAACTCCCCTTAAACTCCCCCAAATCCCATTTAAAATACAAGTGGATTCACTAGTTTCTGATGTAGCTGTTCTCAGTGAAAAGTCCTAGTAATAGAAATTTATGGTCAGTAGGGTTTCGGGAAAGAGGATTAATTTTGTATATTTAAAAAGTTAAAAGTTTATGAATGTCTGTGATATCATCTGATCTTAAGTGTATTTCATGAAGTTAAATGGTTATTTAAAAGCCTTGTTCATACTGAATATGTGTGTGTGTGTGTGTGTGTGTGTGTGTGTGTGTATATAACTGAAGAGCATGAGTTAAAAATAGAAGTTTGTTTTGGTTCTAATTTGTTTTCAGTAAAATAGAAGGTAAATGTAAGGCAGTTGTGCAGTTTAGCAATGCTTTGCTTAGTACTGTACCTTCCCTTTCCTATACTAGTATATTGCTGCAGAGAACTTCAAAACCATTTTCTTTTAACTAAAAACAAACACACAGAAAAACCCACAAAGTAGTTATTAGTGAACCGTCCTCAAAAAAGGTTCAGATTGCTAGAAGTCTACTTATTTGCCACTTCTTTATGCTGCTCTTGTTAGTTGGAAATAATCCATCTGTCAACTTTCTCATCTTTAACAAAATGTGGATTTCTCATGAAGTCAGCAATATGTTAAACTTGGAAATTAATTCTGGATATATTTGGGAAAGTTTGGTAAGTTTTGTTTATATATTGGCTAATGAAATAATTCTTAATGTTTAGTCTGGTAGAATACTGTCTAGGGATTTAATGAGGGGGATAGAATCTGCTGACTTAAACTGCCAAATTCTTTTTCATGTGTACTTTAAAGATTGAGCTTTTGGCGCACGCCTTTAATCCCAGCACTCGAGAAGCTGAGGTAGGA
Organism: Dasyprocta punctata; assembly: GCA_004363535.1. NCBI lineage: Eukaryota > Metazoa > Chordata > Mammalia > Rodentia > Dasyproctidae > Dasyprocta > Dasyprocta punctata. The sequence continues at coordinate 5,117 of RJWM01015408.1, forward strand.
GGAGTGTTGTGAGTTTGAGGCTGGCTTGGGCTACAACGTGAGCGCAAGGCCAGCCTGAGCTACACAGTGTGACCCTAACTCAAAAAACCAGGGCCGGGAGTTTGGCTCAGTGACTTAAAGCGCCTGACAGGCGCAAGGTTGTGAGTTTAATCCCTGGTGCCAAAAAGAAAAAAAGAAAAGATTGAGCTTTTTATTGGAGCATGGTAATAATGGATGGTGGTGACATAGAAAACAGCTGAGCCTAGTGAAAGAGATGGGCAATTCTTGGCAGCTCCAGGCCACCCTTATAAAGTACATCCCAAATTGTCCTGTCCCCAATTCTGAGCTTTGCTTCCTACCCATTCCTTTAGCATAGAATGATTTTTCCTGTTTTCAGTTATTATAGGTAACTTTTATCTGTGTGTTCAAAAGAAAAAGTGTTGGGTGTGCTTATATAGTAAATTTAAGGAACATTGAGTGTGTCTTAACATTGGAGTCAGGATAAGCTTTTAAAAATAGCAGTTTTGGTGGTAAGTTGTAGTATTATTGTAAGGAAAATGTTTTAACATAGAGGTCTTAGTTTTTGGATTTTCAAAGTTCTCATTATAATCATCTTCTGGGAACTAGGTATATGGCTTCATGTAAAGTCATCAAGCATCATGTTTTGTTTTGTTTGCGGCACCAGGGTTCGAACTCACAACCTCACACCTGCCACACAGGCACTTAAACCACTGAGCCAACTCCCAGCCCTAGTTTTTTGAGGCAGGGTCACACTATGTAGCTCAGGTCGGCCTTGTGCTCGCGTTGTAGCCCAAGCCGGCCTCGAACTCACAATGCTCTGCCTACCTCAGCCTCTGGAGTGCTGGGATTAAAGACGTGCGCCACCACGCCCGGCTTTTTAAGCATCATGTTTTTGACCACAAGGTTACTAACACCTTAAGTGTTCAGGATTCCTACCTTAGCTTGATTTTTTTTTTTTTTTATCTTTGCTAAATTCACTGCTGTGTCCTGTTCTATTGTTGCCACTGTTTTTCACCCCCAGTTCCAGCACTTTTTCTTAGGAGAAGTAAAAATTATGTACTTTTAGATTGAGTTTTTCAATATCCCAAGGTTATCTCATGATTTTTTTCTTAATTTAAAAGCAATACTGCTAACAGATTACCTAAAGAAGCTTTAGATGTCCTGCTTATCTTAGAAATCACATAAATAGTCTGATATAACCTTTAGGAAAAAAAATCCACTGTCTCTCATATAATGTTTTTCTTCTAGGTATACCTTAGATGAGTTTGGAACAGCCAGACGAAGTACAGTTGTTCGAGGGTTTATTGATGCTCTTACAAGAGGGGGTCCAGGAGGTACACCTAGACCTATTGAAATGCACTCCCACGACCCCTTGAGGTACAGTAATCAGATCCCACTTCAGAATTTGAAGGGTTGTTTTTTAAGGATATCTTTACTAACATGCAGTTGTTGTTAGGTATGTGGGAGATATGTTGGCGTGGCTCCATCAAGCTACTGCTTCTGAAAAGGAACACCTTGAAACCTTCTTAAAACTTGTGACTGCACAAGGTGGGTGCACCGATTGTTATTGCTACGCCTAAACAGAAAATAAGGCTTATCTGTTTCTGTTCTTGTTACCCTCTTCTTCACTGAGATAAACACTTCACACCTGGATGGTACAATAAATATCCTAATTCATCTTGCTCTCACTACGCTCCCCCTTGTTCTGCTAATAGATTTTCTTCTCCATTCCTGTTTGCCTTTCACTTGACTGTTCGGTTTTATAGTGGACCTTTTCCCTTCTGTATCAAGCCTACACTCCCATGCTTCACTGGTAAACATTTCTGGAGTGTCTGGCATACATTGTCTCAGATTTACAGTGTGACACTTTAAACGTAAAAATTGGTATTATCTTCATTGTATCTGTGAGTAAACAAACTGAATGACTTGTTTACAGTCATCAAGTTACTAATTCTTTTATTCATACTACCTAGCCTCTTTTTAAAAAAAATAATTATATGTACTGAATGTACTTAAACTTTTTATCTTGGTTTCAAGGGAGAACAATAACTACATTTGAGAGTTGCTGATTCTTGTCTATGAAATTTCAAATCTTCTTAGTTGTCGCTGTCTTAAGAGGACTGTTTTAGAGCTTGAGGATTTAGTATGTAATTAAACATGCTCTGTTTTTAATAAGAAGTAAAGATAAATATTGCCCCTGATATCACTTGCCTTGTTCAGCTCAGCCCCACAGTACAGAGGTTTATCACATGATTTGTGAGAGGCCGTGTGCAAATCAGCAGTAACACGTAACCTCTGGAATTCAACCCTTCAGCATATGGCTTAGACTGGGAAAGTCTGTATTTTGAAAGTTTATTTTTTTCTGTTGTTCTAATTACCTAATTAAAGGAATTTGTTTTTTAAGGTGTTTCAGAAAAGCATGTGTGAAGGGTTAACAGAGGTGGAATTAGATGAAGTAGGTTATTCTGTTGCAGTGATTTAAATCACTTGGGTTTCAGTTTGTCTCTGTAAAAATGAAGGTGGTTACAAGTAGTAAATGTCAAGTACACAGCACAGTATTTAGAAAGAGTCAGTATTTAGACAATGTCAATATCTAGACATTGTCAGTTTTTCTGTTAGATTGCAGGGTGCGGTTTTCAATTTAGTTTATGTACTGTGCATAATACTTCAAATAAGGGATTGGTAGAACAAATGTGTACACGTCATCACATCACTTTCTTCAGTTAAATGTTTTTTAGTCTGTCTTTCCCTCTGCTTCATACATTTACTGTTTCTCACAAAGAATTTTCAATTTATTGATTCAATAATCCAATGAATTAGCAAGGATTTCTAGACATTTAGTCATCAATGCACAATTAGTGATGTCTAATTAGCACTACTGGTAATGTCCTTAAAAATATCAAACTTAATAAGACACCATTATGATTATTTTAAATGTTACTAATGCTACCAATCATAGATCTTTACTGTTTGTTAGGTTTTTTGAACTTATGTGTAGAAGGGTATAATTTGGAAAATATTTTTAATTATGTAGTAATTTATTTTAGGTGTTGAAGAAAATATTCAAGAAGTTGTTGGGCATATCACTGAGGGTGTGTGCAGGCCTCTAAAGGTAAGATATTTCATTCATATTATGTTATAAGGTATTTGGTTGAAGTATTACCATATGAGTTTAAAGAACTCAAGCTGTAGTTTTGTCAAATTCACATGTATTAGGCTAATAAAATTGTTGAATCAATATCATTTCCAGTTTTCTCTCCAACAAGGAGAATTAGGAATATTCTTAGTTTGCATATATTAGCTTATTTTTATAGATTATGTTTCCCATAGTAATTTGCTTAATCAACTGAGAAAAAGCTCTATTGAATTAATTGATGTAACATAATTTCAAAATACTTTGCTATTTTATATTCAATGAACGAATAGCAAAGTATTTTGAAATTGTTTTACATACTGCTCCCAAATGTAACATTTACTTACCGTAGTTTGATTTTCAGACCTTTATAGCTCGTATAAATGAGCTTATTTTTTTTTTTTTTTTTTTTTTTTTTTTGCAGCACCGGGGATTGAACTCACAACCTCGCACCTGCCAGGGCAGGCGCTTAAGGCACTAAGCCAAACCCCTGGCCCTGCTTTTTTTGAGGCAGGGTCGCACTGTGTAGCTCAGGCTGGCCTGGGGCTCGCGTTGTAGCCCAAGCCGGCTTTGAACTCACAACGCTCCGCCTACCTCAGCCTCCTGAGTGCTGGGATTAAAGGCATGCGCCACCACGCCCGGCTTAAATGAGCTTATTTTGTATAAAAACCAGTTACTGGAAAAGTAAAAGAGGAGAGTAAAAATAAATTTCCTTTTCTTCACTTTCATATCTTTTTATAACTATAGTTAAGTGAGACTTTCAGTCACTTTGATAAATTACACTTTATCTATCTATAATTGACCCCCTCCTAAATGGTATTATTTCTTATTAAAAGTTTTTTGTTTTAAAAAGTAGTTCTATAAAAAAAAATCTAGAATCCAAAGGTTGGATTGAATATGAGCATTTCTTGTCTTGGTCTGATTCAGAAATGTTATTATGTTAAATGTGTTTGACACACACCTCTTATATAAGGAAATTATATGCTGAAGCCTGCCTTTGAAACATACTTACAAATTTTCATTTCATCTTCCTAAAATGTGTATCCCCAAGAAGGTGTTTATAACAATTGCAGGACATTATTGTGACCCTCCCTGGAAAATTTTGCTGTCAGATATCAAAAGTAAAAATGAAATCTAGTAAATAAGAAAATACCTTTTTATTGTAAGTTGAAAGAAAAAAAAAAAAAACATCAGAGATTTCCTAAACAACAAATCTTAAATCTTTCCATATGGTTGGGTTAGGTTTAGGGTGAAAATAAGATTAAACACTTCCAACATACAATTGCACAGGATAAACATTTGCATTCAGAAAAGCACCAGTTAGGAAATAGAAAGAACCATACCAATAAAGGACTGGAATCCAGCAGGGCAAACATTAAATCCCTTAGTTCCATATCCAGCACCTGGGACAATCTGTGGCAAGATGTGAACTCCAAAGGGCTTGAGTGGTTCCACTCCTACAGTACTTGCAGTGGTTGTAGCTCCCATGGCTTCTCTCGGGCCAGCTCTGCTCTCTCCTTGCAGTTTTCCTCAGACAATGCACGTTCCTGGCTTCTACAAACTTCTGGGGTTTCCACTGCACCTTTGCATTCACACCCACAGCTCCACACACTGTTCTCTCAGGAGCACAATGTCTGGCCTCCCAGGCCGTCTTCTGCAAGCTGGGTAGAACCCTTCCTGATCCCACAACTCTTCCCTCTGCATGTGCCTAACACTGGTAGTACCTTGTGGGTGATGCCAAAGTCTGCTGCCTGCTGGAAAAATAGTCAGGCTTCCTCCTCTCTTGGTTGTAGGAGTTGATTGCCTGGATTGCTGAGCACTGTGAACCCAATCCTGAGAAAAAAAATTTTTGGCAAGTGCCATTCTGGAACATGATGCCTGGGGCCTTCTTCTCAAAAGAAAATCTTTAACTTTTACAATTTTGAGGCTATGAAGGGTGGAATTGTGCTGCTGCTTGTGATGCCTTCAGGCCATCTTTTCTCTTAGCTTTTTAATGCCAGTCATTTCAGCAATCTTGTTTTCTGGTCCTTGTTCTCTGTCTGCTCCATCTTTGCTGGCCGCAGTTGTACTGGAGCTTCCTTTCTTACCAAACTCAGCATTTTAAAATCATTTTCCTGGGCTATTTGCTTTTGAATCTCAAGGAAAAGCTGGCTAAAAGCCACATGAACAGTTGCTTTGCCATTGCCTCAGCATTAGACTGCCTTGAAATTTCCTCCACAAGATTAGTCCACTGTGCATAAATTTCAGGCTTCTTCAGTGTCAGCACATGGCCAAAATGTAGACAGATTTTCTGCCAGAGAGTAGCACACATGGCCTGGATTCTAAATGCCAGTGGAATCCTCCTTCCCAACCTAAACTTCCTGAGCCTGGTCTTTTCTGGCTGCATTACTTTCAACATTCTGGTCTTGCTTCCATCAAGGACAACTCATGTATTCTAGGGCTGCTTGTTAGACAGTATCTCCAAACCTTTCCAAACTCCTGCAGGCCAGTTCTGTAGGCTTCTGTACCATATGATCAGATACAGTCACAGGAATGGTCCCACTTATGGTACCAAAATTTGTCTTATTTTCTCCTTGCTGGGACAAGATACCCAACACCCACAAGTTAAAGAAAGAAAGGTTTATTAGGCTCACAGTTTGTAGAGATTACAGTCCATCGTCATTTGGCTCCAAGGCAAGGGAGGATGACAGAAAAACAGTTTATGGCATGACAGGCAGGAGGCAGCAACCTTCCTTCTTTCCCTTTGTATTCCATCCAGACCACAAGTGTATTGGGTGGGGGACATCTATATATAAGCTACAATAAACTCCTACTTTGGCCATCTCTCACACACTTGAGATCCACTGTTCTGTTGTAATCTCTTCCCTAGTTTTTCTGCTGCAGGACTGCCTGTAGCCCATCTACTTCAAATATCTGCCAGTATCAAATATCTGCCTTTCTAATGATAGCTACAATTTATCAAGTGATTATTATGTGCTGACCTGCTCCTGCATTTTATATCTGCTTTCAGACTTTAATGACTTTGTCCTGCACTGTTATCACCATTATAATTACTGGTCATTTGCTGTCACCACAACTTCTTCAGTCTCTGTAACTCTTCTGCTTTTGTTTTCCTCTTGTTTTTTTTTTTTCCTGTGATTGTTGACTTTTGCTAAGTATTTGGTGTCTTATATAATTCTCATAGGACAACATGTTTCTTTCTATGTAGCAGGCGAACTAATCTTAATGTCTCATTTAGAAATCTCCTGATTTTTCAGCCTTTCTCTGTGGTAGACTGTACTTTCCCTGAAAGTCTAGGTGGTATGAAGAGAAGTAGGCACATTTTCTTTTCTTTTCCTTTTTCTTTTTTTTCTTTTTGTACCTTTCTTCCTCCCTTCCCTTTTTTCCTTTCCATTCCTTCTCTCCCCTCCTTTTTCTCTTTCTTTCTTAAGGGAGTTGGAATAAAGAATATTTTCTTGGTAAGAGTTTAAAGACAATAATTCATTCATTTTCATCTGAATATTTTGTGACCAATCAGTATATTCCTGATAATAATCAATTTTTGCAGTTTATCTGTGCTAAAATGTTTATGTTACCGTCCCCTGTAACTTAATATTCATAAATTCTTTATTTAGAAGGCATTTTGTGATTACCACAAAATGAAGTGGTACCTTTCATTTCTTGGGCTATTTATGCCACTTTATTAATGAAGAAAAATATGTTTTAAGAAATACTGTTTTCTCATGTGCGTGTTACTATAGGTTCGAATTGAACAAGTAATACTTGCTGAACCTGGAGCAGTTTTATTATACAAAATTTCTAATCTCCTCAAATTTTACCACCATACAATCAGGTAAGTAGAAAAATGAAATGTACTTATTATATCTCATGAATTGTTTTTTCAGGTAGAGCACTGTAACATTTTTAGTTGTTGTTTTTGTTGTACATGTAACTAACTATAACTGGTAGAAACTCCTGCACTGTCTGAATCACTATGTGTACATTATACCTTCCATAGCTTGAGGTCTGTCATGTCCATCTCCTTTATTTTCCAAGCCTAATCATACAAGCAGTTGCCTTTGCATATATATACATACATGCACACACACAAATATACTACTTATATAACAATATGGGTCTACAATATAAGCATTTATTACTTATTTAGTAAATGAAATAAGTGGCAACTAGAGCCACTAATTATTACACTTAGAATGGGGTTTCATAAATGGAATAACTTATTCTGGCTATGAATGATCTGAATCATTTTTTAGTAATTAGTGTTCTATCAGTGATAAAAATAGAACTGTAGCTTTTTATCTTCTCTGCATAAAAGTTTTATCTGTGTCACTATAAAGCCATATAATGTGTTAAAACAATGTCCTTTGGAGCTATATTTCTGATAGTTTCCATTAAAAATTTAAAACTATTTGTTATCCAGTATGCAAATATCAGAAACAATAAGTGAATGGTTAAAATTTAAGAGATTTATAACTGACCAATCAGGAGAGGTCCAGGAATCACAAGTTCAAACAACACCAGAGATTACAGTGATGATGCTACCTACCCCTACTGGCTCAGAGTGGCCACCGAAAATATCAGAGAAGTGGGCTTCGTGCTCTATTGGTAAATTTTCAGACAAATGAAACCTCAAGCTAGAAATAGGATTTGGGTTAATACTCTCAACATTTTTGATACAAATTTATTATTATTTTGTATGATTCAATAACAATAAATTCCAATTGTAATGTTGTAAGCATCCTAAAATACGAGTGATAAATACTTTAAAAACAAACTAACAAAAACAGCTAAAAGCTAATAAAATATAGCAAATGATAATGTTAGTTAAAAAAATAGTGATAAAGTATTTTTAAAAATCATTTAGTAGTACCAATGATGGTGCTGCATAAAACTTATTTGGAGATAATGCCAGTTTAGTTTCTAATGTAGAAAATACTAGAAATAAAATCATTTGCATTTTGAAGATAATGGGTATTTTTAGGTTCTGAGAATTTTTCTCTGAAGGTGATACTGAGGATAACAAAATCTTTTTAATACTTTTTTTCGTGTACTTTTTCTGCCTCCGTTAGTCATCTAAGAAGTTGCCTGTGTACTTGTCACTCTTTTTGTTGCTAAGAAACAACAATGAACAAAATAGGTCATAAACTTGTATTTTATTAGAGGAGACAAATAATTAAACAGGAATATATTTAGATCATGATGCGGGCCCTGAAGAGAAAGAAACAGAAATAGAAAATATTAGAAGTGACTACGTGAGAGCAAGTGTGTTCATATGTAGCTACTTTTGAAGCTATTTTATTGGAAGTGACATTTGAAGAGTATCCTTGGAAGAGGTACACAGGTTCTGAAACCAGGAAGACCCTGCATTTTGGAGACGCAAAAGGGAGACCAGTGATTGGAGCATAGTGAATTGGAAGGGGTAGGAGAGATGAGATCAGAAAAATAAACAAAAGCAGATCATTAAAGGATTTTGTGGACCATGGTGAGGATTTGGGTTTATATTGAGTGTGTAAAATATGAGAGGCTTTTTAAGATATACAGTTATCTAAGTACTATGTAGATAATGTGGTATACTGGTGTGAAAGTGGAAACAGGGAAGATATTTAGCAAGTACTTTGTAGCTTCAAGCATAGATGATGATTGTTAGATCAGAGTGATAGTTTTAGAGGTGGTGAAAAGTAGTCGATTCTGGAGCTATTTTGTTTTACAGGCAATAGGACATTTATGGACCAGTTGAAGTGAGAGGGAGGAGTCAAGGCTGCATTCTTGGTTTGCTCTGAACCCCTGAGGGAATGGGATTGCTGTTTACTGAGATAGGGAATGCTGGAGAGGAATATGTTGTTAGCAGTGAGTGAGTAAAAAAGAGGTCTAGTTTGGCCATGTCATACTGGATGTACCTGAGAATAGACTGTAGGAGATTTTGTGTAAGATGACACAAAAATCAGGGCTGATTCTATAAATTTGGTAGTTTTTAGAATATAGGTGGTATTTGAAATCATAAGTGTAGGTAAGGTCACTTCAAGAGTGAAGGAGTCAAGTAAATAAAGAATAGAGCCTAGATCTGAGTCCTGGGATACCCAAGTATTTAGGGTCAGAAAGAGGAGAAACTAATAAAGAAGACTGGGGAGAGATAGCCAGTGAAATAAGGGGAAAATCAGAAAACATGCAACGTCTAATAAATTTATTCATGTACATTAAAACTCCTAACAAGTAAGATGTGGAATCCAGGAAACAAGGAATCTAGTGTACTTGGATTACATATCTGTCCTTTGCTGTAAAAATTTATCCCTGGAGTTAATAATTACTTTGTTTTTGTACCTGCTTAACTTTCCTATGCTCCATCACTATTTCAGATTCAATTAAGTGAAGTTGACATTTTCTAGCAATATAGTCAGACATCAAGTAATCCCTCTCCCTCCTCCTGATACCCCTCCTTTTTTTTTTTTTTTTTTTTTTTTTTTTTTTTTTTGGTGGCACTGGGGATCAAACTCACAACCTCGTGCCTGCCAGGAAGGTGCTTAAGCCACTGAGCCAAACTCCCAACCCTAGTCTTTTGAGACAGGGTCGCACTTTGTAGTTGGGGCTGGCCTTGCTCTCACGTTGTAGCCCAAGCCGGCCTGGAACTCACAACGCTCCTCCTATCTCATCCTCCCCAGTGCTGGGATTAAAGGTGTGCGCCACCACACCCCGCTCAAATATCCGTCCTTGAGTTCTCATCTCTAGTACAGATCGATTGCTGTCCAAGCCTGCTGTGCTATGTGGCTCTCACACTGGTATCCCTCTTTTTCACTAGTCTACCCATTTCTTTGTCTTGTCTCAGATTCTTTTATCATCCCTGAATAGTATTGATATGCCTGTATATTAAATATTTACCTGTGTCCTATAATCATAACTGTATGCAAAACCTAGGAAGGTGAAGTTTGGGTGCATGGTGTTGAGGAACTAGATTCCCTATCAGGCAGGGAACTTGTATATAATACCTAAAAGTGAACAAGCAGTAGGAGAATAAACATGTTGGATAAAAAAATGAAGTGAAATGTCAGAAGAAGCATCTATAAGTATCTGGTCCACTTACTGGTTCCTGATGAGTATTGAAAATTCAGAATAAGTACAAACAATTGATTACTCCAACTTTTAAAAAGTATCTGTAAATGTATCTTATTCAAATTTTTCATTAACATGTCAATTTATACTTCAGTGTGTTCAATTTACATCTTCTGCTGCTTAATGTATACTTTTACTCAGAAATTATTGTTATTGCATGTGTAGGCACACAAGGGAATTTGCTCCAGCTTATTTTGGTGTTTAGTGTATATTTTTTAACTGAAATACAAATTAGTTAAGATAGTTAAAGAATTTTGAGTGAAAAGTAGTTTTCACAGGTCATTTTCAGATTTCATTTTTAATGTGAAATGTTCTTTTGAAAATAATATAGCAGTCATAACAAAAAAAAAGTTATATAGCTGGTTTCTCTTGATTCACTGAGGGTAAAGTTTTGTGCTAATAATTTTCTGGACAGTGTTTCTTGTCTATGTCTTATACTCTAAATAATTATTGTGAATATAACAATATGCAGTGTGTTGGTTATTGTTACTCTCCTATTGGCCTGTTGTGAAATTCTATTTTACTTTACTCTCTTCCTTTTTTTCTGTTTAAAATTTAAAAAATTAAAAATAAATTAAAAATAAAAAAGTACAGCTATTCATGCTACTAAGTAATTTGCTTGTATTTTATAATTTGCTTTATACTTATTTTTACTGATAGTTTGCTTTGTTTGCATGACCTGTTAGAGAATATATCCATTTTTAGTTTCAGAATGTACTAAAATATAGTGTATTTTCTCTCATAATATGTCAGTGCAGTATATAACTTATCAGTAAATTTTTCATGATTTTAGCTTTACTAGTATATTCTGATGTCATATTTATCTTTGGCTGTGTAAATTATTTTAGGCATAATATGATGTTACTGTGTCTTTAGAAATTTTGATTACCTGCTGGATTACAGTATATTTTCATATATACAAAAAGCTTTTTCCATTAAAAAAAGTTTTAAAATTACTTTCAATGTATCAAGTAGGAAAATCAAATGGGCAGTTGTTTTGTATACATACTTAGATCCTGGCAAAAATGGCAGGCCCCTTTGGATAAGTTTAAGAAACACCCTTATAAAAGCAAATTGAGGATTACAAAATGTGCTCATGAAATTATTTCAAAGTGTCAGACGTTTTAAAGAATTAATTTAAATATACTGTTACTTAAGCAGCTGCATAAAATTGAGAAATTTTGTAGCTAAGTCAATGATATGGCATAATAGTTTTAATTAGAAGTATTTATACAATTTGATTTTTTTTACAGTAGAACTATTGATGGAATGCCATTCTTAAAGTTAAAATTATACTTTCCTGAATAATCGAGATACATGTTTATTATAGTAGAAGAAAAATGGAAATACACGTTTACACATTACAGTTTTGCTTTTAACCCACATTTTTGCTAAAAGAGATTGTGAAATATTAAAAACATTGTGAATGACCCTTATCTAAGATACTTGGGGTCAGATATAGTTATATTTTAGTGTTTTTTGTAGTTAGAAATATTTACATTGACTTTGCCAGTTGACCATCCATAGTTTGCATACTCAAAGTTCAAAGTGCCCTGGAGTCTGAAACTTTTTGAACACTGACATGACACTCAAGAGGTTTCAGGTTTTGGAGTTTTTTTTTTTTTTTTTTTTTTTTTAAGGGAATAAAACAAATAACAATAAAATAGAACAAAACAGCAATAAAATAGAACAAAACAAAACAAAACAGTAAGAACAACATAGACAGAAAGAAATTCCCCATGGTTGCTATAATGCATATTGTTATCCACTAAGTAGATGCTCAGACTACCAGCCCCAGGCCTGCAAAGTCAATCAGTCAGTACAAGCATTAAGTTGTTTTTGCACCTCAGTTGCTATCATCCCAGCATGTCTTCCTCCGAATCAGCCAGTTGCCTACACAGGGGTAGGGTAGGGCCCTCTTTTTGTCTCCCAGCCCATGCACCAAGTGGCTCACGGAAAAGGCAGGCTGACTTTCTGGTTCTTTTCCCAGCCCACGGGCTCCATGGGTACACAGGAAAGGCAAGATGACTTCCTGGTTTTTTTCTCAGCCCATTTTCAAAATAAGGATGTTTAATCTTCAGTTGTTTTTGTTTTATTTTATTTTTTAATTATGAAACTTAAAATCTGGTATTTTTATATGAAGCTAGGGTAATTGTTTTTGATTCCCAAATTGCATTCTACATACAAAAATGTTCATATAAATCTAGATATTTTTAAACATTTTACTCAAACAACTGAGTTCTTGTAGCTTGTTTTGCAACCTGAAATATTCTTTGCTTTCAGTGGCATTGTTGGAAATAGTGCAACTACTTTATTAACCACCATAGAAGAAATGCATTTGCTAAGCAAAAAAATATTCTTCAATAGCTTGAGTCTTCATGCAAGTAAATTAATGGACAAGGTATGTTTATAAAATATAGTTATTATATTTTATGGTTTGTGAATTGTTCACACTTGGTATTGTTCTAATGTTTTTACACTGATTTTATTCCCCATTCTGCACAATGTTCTTTTGAGTTCATCAGATGAACAACAAACTTCATATTGAGATGGCTTCCTGAGCCACGTTTCTTGTGTGCCTTTCTGTATAGTATAACATTGAGTCATAATTGAAACTGGAATTTCAAGCCTTAATTTCACTGCCATTTTTTTCTGTAACAAAAAAATGTGTAACTAAAGCAATCTTAGTATATTTAAGTAGGAGCTAACGTGACATACAAATTGGAAAAGATGAACTTTTGTATTTTTTTTTCCCACAAAAGTTACATTTTTACTCTCTGATGTTTTAGCTTTTTCCTTATAAAATTTATGCTTCTCTGAGTTATCTGTAGTTACTTGAAAACAAATAAAAAACAGCCCACAAAAGTAAACAAAAACCTAGAAGAGCCCTTATGAAATCTGATGTTTTAAAATGAGTAAAGTATTGTGGTAGGACATGAGGAATGGGTTTATAATAATCAAATTTTTAAAAAATTTTATTTCATATTAAGGTCTCAGATTTTTCAGGAATGCATCATTCTCATCATGTTGGCTTTTTAATTGTACTACTCTTGTCATAAAGACACAGATTTTGTAATATAGCATAGTATAGCAGAATATAGACTAGTCGAGAGTCTAGTTGAGTAGTTGGTCAGTCATTCTTTTAAGGTCTGAGAAGCCTTATTGGGTGTTATTTCCTAACTCTCTTGTATGAAAAAAATTCTTTCAGAAAACCAACAATGTGTGGAGCTGGAATATCTAATTATAATTTTCTTGCCTTATTTCTTTTTTTTATTAATTAAGTTTACTAGTACATTTTAGGTATACATCATGATCACAGTCATCATAGGGAATTTGTACATGATATACCTTGATTCTTTTATTTCCCATTCCCTTACCCACACTTCAACCCCACCTCCACTCCTTATTTACAAAGACTTTGTTTCTGTTTTTTCCTTCTTTTTTCATTTTTTTCTTTTCCCTTTCTTCTTATTCTCCTGCCCCTCCCTAGTTCCCCTTTCCATTTGAACATTTTCTTCCTTTTTCATAGTATCTATTATACATTTTGGCCCTTATTTATACTTTCAGTTTCTCACACCAGAGGAAAAAGGTGGTATTTACATGTGTGTCTGATTTATTTCACTTAAGAGTATGGTCTCAAGGCTCATCCATTTAGCTAGGAATGTCTCAAGCTTCTCCTTTATGGTAGAATGATACTCCATTGTACATAAACGCACACACACACATCTCCATTCATCAGTTGAAAAGCATTTGGGCTGTTTCCAACATTTAGTTGTTACTAACTGTGCTGCTATAAACATGGGTGTGCATACCTTGCTGTGGTATGACACTTTTAATTCTTTTGGGAAGATACCAAGAAGGATGATAGCTGGGTTGAATGGACCTTGAGTCCTAGTTTTTTGAGGAATCTCCACACTGCTTTCCACAGTGGTTGCACCAGGCTACATTCTCACCAACAGTGGAGAAGGGTTCCTCTTTCCCCACAGCCCTGCCACCATTTGTCATTGGTTGATTTCTTGACAGTAGCCATTCTTTCTGGGGTGAGTTAAAATCTCAGCATTGTTTTAGTTTGCATTGCTTGAATGGCCAATGATATTGAACATTTTTTCTTATATTTATTTGCTGTTTGTTCCAGAAGTTTTATTAAGAGTCAATTTTGGTTGGTTATATAAGTTCTTGTGTACACAGATGTCTTTTGAAATAATCCATATGTGATGCAAACATTGGATGTGAAAATGCATGCTACTTGATGGGATTACAAGGGCAAACATCCAAGATCTGTTGGTCTCAGGTTGCTGCTCCTTTACTGAAAAATGATAAGCTGAATCAATGATTACTATGCAGTCTTGTGTTTTCTGAAGGACATATACCAAAGTCACTATGTTTGCATAAAAGGAGGGGTATGTATTGCAACTTGCATGTGCTCCTTTTCAGAGAGGGAGCTTTCCTGAAAGACAGGTACTAGAGTTGAACTTTGAAGGGCTTACAGGACTTAGATAATTCAAGAAGGAGGTGAATAGAGACCATCCTAAGTCAAAGAAGCAAATAGAAAATGCCAGCATGCAAGCTATAAGTCTTTAGTAAACACATTTTTAAAAGTTATTAAATGAATCACTTGAGAGGTGTTTTATCATATGGATAGAAGTAGTTGAAGACCAGGATACTAAGATAAATAATGAAGTCACTTTTACAAAAATACATTATGTAACAGAGAGAGACTTTGGGAATAGCCATGAAGGGACAGTTTCTTAAGAAGGTCATGGTGAAGCCGGGCGTGGTGGCGCACGCCTTTAATCCCAGCACTCGGGAGGCTGAGGTAGGCGGAGCGTTGTGAGTTCGAGGCCGGCTTGGGCTACAACGCGAGCGCAAGGCCGGCCTGAGCTACATAGTGCGACCCTGCCTCAAAAAACCAGGGCCGGGAGTTTGGCTCAGTGGCTTAAGCGCCTGTCTGGCAGGTGTGAGGTTGTGAGTTCAATCCCCGGTGCCACAAAAAAAAAAAAAGAAGGTCATGGTGAAATCTTCAAAACTTGGTGGCTGATTGAAATGGGTAAGGAAGAAGAGTCTACAATAACTCCTTGACTTATGACAACTATCTAGAATTCAGGGAAGAGTAAAATTTGGAGGGGGGAGATGATGAAGATGTCTTAGCTATATAGATGAGTTTGAAGCACCTGATATTCCAGAGGGATATCCCTCTGAAAGTGAGATCTGTTCATTTAGATTTAGAATTTTGCATATGGGAGATATTTTAATCCATGCATTTAGATTAGGTCACTAAGAATCATTTTTTTCTGAGAGAAGAGCCACAAGACACGCACTCTGGAGAATATTGATGGCCTTGCTGAATACCTGCAGTATTGTGGAAATGGCATGTAGATTGCAATATGTAGATTATGCAGGGACAAGCTTATGAACCAAAGTTGTACCAGTTGTTAACACATTTGGGACTCAAGGCTGGAAAATGTATTTGGCATTTAAATTTAGACATTTGAATTAGAACAATAAAACAAACTATGATAAAAAGAAGGATGGAAAACAGAATTATATGCTGACAAGGCAAAAAATGAGAATTTCAACAAATCTAATAAAGGGAAAAAGAAAATTTCAAAGTATAACTTTAGAAATCAGAGAAAACCACAGATAATGATTAAAACTTTGGCGAATACCATCTGTAATTTTGTGCTAAAATAATCTGAACCTACACATAATAATTTAAGATGATACAAATTAATTAAAAGGTAGTTGAAGTGGAAAATTGGAATACACCTAGAGAAGGAACAAAAGTTACTAACAAAGATGCTGCTAGTTCAGATTACATAGACAGTTTCATTCACACCTGTAAGGAATAGATGATTCTCCCAAACACAGAGAAGAAGCTTCACAATTCCTCTTGAGTGGGGTAATGCTGACATAAGAGCCTTTTAAATGCAGTTCAGTATTGAAAATCATACATCAGTAACTTGGATGTTTTTAAAAAGTACCATCAAATCAAATCTAGCTCATGTTAAGATTAAGTATGGCTTATGCCATGAATATAAGAATATATTTTCAATGTTATGAAAATTAAATATTTTAGATGATTTATAACTTTATATATGATATTTAATTACAGGAAATATATTGAGTATATGAATACTAAATTATTATATAAATTTTATATTCTTATAATGTTTGATGAAATTGGGGAAAAATCTTAGTAAATAGTTGAAAAATACTTCATTAACCATATAAAGATAAGACTAACAGCTAACATCAAAATTAACAGGGAAGCAGTAGAGAGAGATTCCTGTTGAAGAACTTTCCAATATTCTGAATAATAGCTATCATAGAAAGATCAGATAAAAATATAACATTTAAATATTTCAAAAGAGAAAATATTATTTATGGATGCTATGATTGTCTACTTTAAAAGCCCCCAAATTACCCTGGCATGGTGCGGCACGCCTTTAATTCCAGTACTTGGGAGGCTGAGGCAGGAGGATCATTGTGAGTTTGAGACAGCCTGGGCTACCAAGTGAGTTCAAGGCCAGCCTGAACTGCATAGTGAGACCCTCTCTCAGAAAATAGGGCCAGGGATTTTGCTCAGTGACCCAAGCGCCTGCCTGGTAGGTGTGAGGTTGTGAGTTCAATCCCTGGTACCAAAAATAAATAAATAAATAAATAAATAAATAAATAAATATCCCCAAATCAACTGAAGAGCTGTAGAACCAAAAAACTAATTTTCATAAGGTAGTTGGTGAGAAGGTTAAGGTACAAAAATAATTTTCCCATATCCCAGATCATGAAGAGTCAGTAGTACTGGTTACATAAATGACTGGTTTGATTCATTTTTGCTAGTCCATATTCCGTCATTTTCTTGGTGTTACCTTTAAGTATCTTTTACCTTTATAACTTTACTGAACTCACTTTCCAGAACCACTTTGCATTAATTCCATTTTTTAGTTTCTGCTTTGCATGTACTGTAACTGTGGAGCAGTGCTTAAAAATTATGTAACTATGCAGACTGGAGTCATTAAAATTCATTGTCTAGGACATCAGCAGAGCCCTCTGTGATGTTCAGCAAATGCTGTGTGACCATAGGCAAGCACTCATATTTACTTTCGTATATCTATTTTGTCAAGTCTACCATACCACCTCCTGCCAATTGTGCCTGCCTTTGCTAAAACTGGGTAATCAGCATTATAAAAGATCTTTGTCAGTAGGATGAGTAAAAAGTGACAGCTTGTTATTTTTCTTACATTAGTTTCTATGATTCTATTGAAAAATGAACATTTTATTATGTTTATTTCCTGTTGGTAAGTTGTTTGCTTGCATCTTTTGCCATTTGCCTGTTCGGTTGTGTCTTATTCTTAAGCGTTTCTGATATTCTTTATACATTAAGAATATTAACTGTCATATGCATTATACAGTAATGTCCCCCAGTCATCATTTTCCATAGTCTTTTCTGACATGGCAACTTTAAATCTTCTCATAATAAAACCTAAATTTTTTTTCTGGATCCTTTCTCTTTTTTTTTTTTTTTTTTTTTTGCGGCACCAGGGATTGAACTAACAATCTCACGCCTGCCAGGGCAGGCGCTTAAGCCACTGAGCCAAACTCCCAGCCCTGATTTTTTGAGGCAGGGTCACACTATGTAGCTCAGGCCGGCCTTGCACTCACGTTGTAGCCCAAGCAGGCCTGGAACTCACAACACTCCTCCTACCTCAGCCTCCCAAGTGCTGGGATTAAAGGCGTGCACCACCACGCCCGGCTTCATTTCTCTTTTGAAAGCATGCCAGATCTGAAAACTTCCCCACAACAAAAAACATTTTGAATTTCACATATGATAAAACTTGCATCTATTAAAAATTATAGATTATATAACAAATTCATATATATATACACACACACATGTTTCTTACATGTTTCTATAATTTTACATTTACATATTTTTAAGTACCTAAAGTTTATTTTTGTCCATACTGAGAAGTCCACATCTTACTTATTTTTCCTAAATGGTTGTCTGTTTTGTTTTACCCCTTGAATCCTAAATTCCCATTTTTACTCATGTAAGAGTTAAACTGAAAGTTTTAAGAAAATGGGAAATTATGATCAGTAATAAGAGGCACCTTCCAAATAAAACCTTGAATCATTTAAGAAAGGGAATTTAAAAATGATGTTTATAGCCATCAATGGGTTCTGATCATTATTGTCATTTTTGTTGCCATTGCTGTATATAATTGAACTCTGAAATTATTTTCTCCAATATGAATTTGGCTGTATTTATGTGTTTTTTAACACATAAATTGAGATTAGATTATGATATTCTTTACAGCTCATATTGCTTATGTCTGCAACCATTTCAGATTTCTTTCAAGAATATCTTCCTTTGATATATTTTAATAATTTATATCTTTCCCCTATCCTACTTCTTATAAACCGTTTCATGTCCTCTAAAATATTTGTAACCCATTGAAGGAAATAAAAATAGCATGTATTGCAGAATATTCTTCATTAGCAAAGTATCCAAGCAAAATTTGGGTTAATAGAATTTTAAGTGAATAGTGAAGTTGTTTATAAGGATAGCTTTAAAAAAAAGCAAAAAAAAGCCAGAGAGAATTTTTATATGATTACTTTTATGCTTATAAAACATATTTAGTAGCTATTTTTTTATCTGATTTGAAAAAAAAATTTCAAGGACATTTTATTGAAAGACGTACCTTTTCCCTAACAAAGGGATTTGAAGCACTTGAGCATTCAAATAAGTGGACTTCCTTCATTATCTGGTTCTCCTGAGACATTCGTAACTGCAGTTTGTACTGCAAAAGGCACAGTGCCATATCAATGTAAGCTAAACATTTTCTGAAATCTTTGTACTATAATAAGAAATGGAACAATTCTAAACTAAAAGGATATATTCTGTCATAAATAAAACCTATATCAAATTAATAGAATTGATTTGCTCAGTCCTCTGGAAAAAATCCTAAATGATCTTTTAAGTAAATTGCGATTTCAATTCTAGGCTATGGCTACTGGTTAGAGTCTCTTTTAATTGCTCAAAGTGTAGTAGGTAGACAGATAACTTGAATTTAAGCAGGGAATTTATTAAAGAAGCAGATATCTCAGGCCCAACTCCACCCTGCTAAGTCAGAGTATGCATTTTAACTAGATTCCCAGGACAGTCATGTGTTCATTAATAGATAGTTTTGAGTTTTGTATTATTCTTTACAGCTTTCTACCAGGGAAAAACAAACAAAAAAAACTATTATTTTTCAGCTGAAATACTTTTAATGTTATTTCAAACAAATAAATTGGTTTCTTAACTCCTTATCTTAGACAATGTTATTGACTTAAAAACTTTTCCTAACATTATCTTTTACTGGCACATACATATTTAGAGTAATAGGAGTCAATGTATAGAACAAAGAAATTTGCTGAAAATATAAAAGCATCTGGTTGGGTTGTTTTTATTTTATTTTTTGTAATCACATAAGTGAAGGGCCTTTTAAGAAGCTAGAGAAAGTTGGAGGAACTTACATAGAAGATATTTGAAAGAATAAAACTTAAATTGCAGTGAGATGAAGTAATAGAAACAGCTTTATCAGTTCTTATGGTGCACCTTTTCATTTACTCTATTAAATCCAAAAGTCTATATTACAAAAGGGTTAAAAATACGTAGTCATGACAAGAAAGAAAGCTCTTTTTCATTATAGTTCTGTACATTTGACTGAGAGAATCTAATAAATAGAATATGAAGTTTTCAGTAGACTGATTGCTTTTAAATGGAAAATTTTTCTTTTTACTTCAACTTTGCCATTTGAAAAGTGTGCATGAAAATTTTAAAAATATGTTCATAAAAGTCATTAATATTAGAAGTATAAAGAAAAGTTAAAAATAACTGCTTACAAGTAATATCCAACATTTTAACACCCTTAATCCTTTTTAAATGTAAACATAGACTTACCTACAAACATGTTCATATAATTTAATATCATACATATTTAATTTGATATATCATGAGGTCTTAATAAATGTTAGTTCTCTTTCTCTTATCTTTTTGGCAGATATCTTCAATATTGTATTTACAGATTTTCTATTGCATATACCATAGAATCACAAAATCTGAAATCTTTATCTGATCAACTGCCATCATTTTCAGTTTACTTTAGAGATGTAGTCCTAACCTGTTGCTTGTCTGATGGCTCTATATAAAAGTACCTGTGAGAATGACTGTTTGTAATGGAGTGATTTCAAGTAGTACTCACTTGACTCTTACTGTGGAAGATATATTTGTGGCAAGGTGTGCTTTAAATTCAAAAAACTTTCAAAGACCTACATTCAAGGGAATAAAAATATTTCCTTCAGTTTTCTCTTTTGTACATAAGATTTCTATAATTGATCTGATTTGATTGGCAGTTGAAGTGTATATTTTTAAGTATTTGAAAGATATTTTTGAAGGTTTTTGTGTCCAAACAGATACATTATGAATTATAGTTTATTACTTAGAAAATTAAAATTTAACATTTAATGTCTTAGTCATACAATGTTTGAGTTTTACTAGAGTTCTACTCCCCACCTAGCTCTGCTGGAGGAGTTAAATTCTTACATACTATTTTTTTCTATTTATGAAAAGTATTGGGAAATTAAAATGCAAACTTTTTTTGTTTATGTGGCTGCCTATTTATATTTTAAAACTATTAGATTATTAGCAAATTATACTGATTTATGCTTTAGTAAGTATTCCACTGAGTAGTTTCTATATGAATAGCTTCTGTTCAATTTATATTATTTATTCATATACATGAATATATATCTAGTACTTTTGTGTAAGTTTTTACCATTATGTGTGTGCTGATTTTTGTTAGATAAGTACTTCAGACACATGAAAAGAAAGAAGAAAGTAACACTCATCCATATCTTGTCACCCTGAATTTACTTGTAGGAACAGCTTAGTATATTTCATTTAGGTTTTAGGGGGAAAGGAGTTGCTCTGTTGTTTTGTAAAACTAATACTGTGCATACTTACTATGAAGACTTGAAATCACTCGGAAAAGCAGAAACAGGAAAAGTTACGAGAAAAATGAAAGGCTTTGCTCCTGAAAGTGGTAGTAGTTAAACATTATATTCATCCGTTTAACACAGTGCTAGATATCATCTTAAATATGATGGATTTATCAAAATTTTAGGTCATATTCTGGAGGGTTTTTTATAGTTCTAATGTATGTGAATTTAGTGGCAGAAAAGGAAGCAAAACTGAAGGAATGGTGAAACTGGAAATAATTCTTTACCACAAGAAATATTTTCCACTTGGTTTTATCAGTTCTGGCATATATTTTAGGATTAAATTGCTAGATGTATGCATGTTTATAATTGTTATATTTTCATGTTGGATTGACCCTTTTATCAGTATAAAATATCATTTTTTCCAATCATTTTTATTTTAAGTGTATTTTGTCTAATATTAGTACAGCTCTAGCTGGCTTTCTCTTGGTCACTGTTTGTAAGATATGTCTTTTTGTATCCTTTCTTGTGAGGCGAGTCTGTGCTCAGGGTTGAATCCAGCCTTCACACTGAGTTACATTCTCTTACCTTTTTTTTGGTTGTTTTTGAGATAAAGTCTTACTAAGTTACCTAGTCTGACCTTGAATTTGTAATCCTCCTGCTCTGGCCTCCTATTGGACTGGGATTATAATCGTGTACCACAAGATACAGTTTTATGTTACTTTTTTCTACTTGTGCATTTAAATCTAAAGTGTATCTCCTGAAGATAATATGTAGTTTGATCTTGTTGTTTAAAATTTTATCCTATAGCTCTGCCTTTTGATTTACATGTTTAATCTATTTACATTGAATTTAACTGCTGATAGTGGGATATATGTCTGCATTTTGCTTTGTTTTTTGTGTGTCTTAAATCTTTTCCTTTGTCTCACCATTACTTCTTTTGTGCTAAGTATATATTTTCCAGTATGCCATTTTAATTTTCTTATTATTTATTTGTATGTATATAGTTGATTGATTAGTGTATCGGTCAGTGTTCTACTAGAGAAACAGATATAACACAAGATATATAAATGGATAAGAAATTACAAGATTGGCTTAGGGTAGTGTCTTGGTTACTTTTTTTTTTGCTGCTCAGACAATATCTGACGCCCAAAATTAGGGAAGGAAAGGTTTACTTCTTACAGTTCTTGGAGGTTTCAGTCCATATTCAGCTGACTGCAAGGTATGGTGGCATGGTGGGGCAGCCATTCATGGCGGCCGCAAAACAAGGCATGAACCAGCAAGAGAGGGAAGACATGCCTTTTTCCTGCCCTTACACTGTCGGCTCCATCCTTGGATGGGTGCTGCACTCACCATTAATCCCAGTGCCAGACAACAAACCAATCATGAATGTTAGACTGAACATGTCCATGGCACGATTACATGAGACTTGGCGGGGCCATAGGAAAGTAAACTGTAACAGATAGTGGCCCACAGAATTGGATGGGAAAAGTGCAGAGGTTGTCTGCACACTGGAGACCAAAGGTTTTAGTCCAAGGTCTGGAGTTCACTGCAGTGTTGATGCAAGTCTCTATTAGGAGACAAATGGGTTTACACTGGAAGACTGAAATGGCTATGCTGGAAGCTAAAGAGTCTATGACAGAAGCCAGAGAGTCTGCACTGGAAGCCAGGAGATGACGTCCAAGCTGAAGTTGAAGATTAGAGCTCCTCCAAAGGACAGAAGCCAGTCTGTCTTTCTTCATTTCCCCTTTATACCATCCAGTCCATGAGCTACCTCAAGGAGGGTCCTCTGCACTCCAGGGTTTAGTAACAGCTAGTTGTTTTCTTAGTGGTGCCCTGAGACTTACAGGCACACATATTAATTTATAACAATCTAGTTCAGATTAATTTTCCCTTACTTTCAAGTGTATAGGAACTTTCCTCCTACATAGCTCCATTCTTCCTTTATGTTGTTACAAAGTATATCTTACTGTGTTGTATGCCAGTCAGTATAGATTTATAGGTATTGTTTCACAAAATTGCTTTTTTTATCAGAAAAAATAAGTTACAAAATACATTAGTAATTTCTTTTATATATGCTGGAACCTTTACTAGGTGTATTGATCGAGTTATTGCCTGTTGTCCAACATTCTTTAGTACTTCTTGTAAGGCAGGCCTACTAGTCAGTACGTTTTGTTTATTTGAGAATGCTTATTTGTCATTCTGAAACAATAGTTTTGCTGGATATAGAATTGTTGATTGTCAGTTTGCTTCTCTCAGCCCTTGAATATGTTACCCAGGGTGTTCTGGTGAGAAATCATGTGTTAATCTTATTGAAAGTCCCTCATTCCTAATGAATTACTGCTCATTTATTTGTTTCATGATTATCTCTTTGTCTTTTAACAGTGTGATTATGTCTCAGTGTGGTTTGCTTTGAATTTATGCTAAAGTTCAGTGAGCTTCTTGTATGTTTACATAAATGTTCTTCCTCAATTTGGAAAGTTATATGCCGCATTTTTTCAGACATTGTTTTTTCTCTTGTTCTGGAATTCTGATAATGCTTATGTTATTGATGTAGTGCCACAGATCACTGAAGCTCTGTTCATTTTTCTTTCATTTATTTTTCATTCTGTTTTTCAGACTATATATTAGCCTGTCTGCTTCCTTAAACCTACTACTACTGAACCCCTGTAGTGAAATTTTTATCTCAAGTATTGTGTTTTCAACTCCAGAATTTTTATTTAATAATTTCTGTCTATTAGTAATCTCTGTCGATTTGTAGAGACATTATTTTTATGCTTTTCTTTGGTTCTTCAAACGTGGTTTCCTTGGTCTTTGAACCTATTTCTAATAGCTGACTTAAAATCTTTGTATAGTAAGTCCAATGTCTGTGGTCACTCGGAAGATTTCTGTTTACTTTTTCGTTTAATATCATGAACATTTTATTTGTTTGCTCACATTTCATAAATTTCTGTTTTTTTGTTTAATGTCAAGAACATTTTGTTTGCTCACTTCTCAGAAATCTTTGTTTTTAACTTTGTAAGGAGACAGGATTTTCATAGGTCCTTACTCTGCTATTTCTACTGATATCCCTTATGCATTAACTTTATATAAGAATCATTCTTAAAATAAATCTTAATATTTAAGATATCTGTGCCTGACACAAGGCTGTTGTTTCCTGCATGGAATTCTAAGTATCAAATTTTGTTTTCTTTACAAAAATATTCTTTAAAACATTTGAGTAATCTGAAAACATCCCTTAAAAATTTACTATAAGAGTTTGATATTCACGTGCTGTTATGGTTTATACGTTGTGTCAACTTGAGAAGTCCAGAAGCTTAATTAACTAACTCAACAGCTCTACATCCTGGGGTGTGGCACAAGCAGTTACCTGTTCATTGTGTCAATTTGAGAAGGTCTGAAGTTTAACTAAGAGACTCAGCAGGGAGCCAGGTTCTTTGTAAATATCCTCATCCTGTGCAAAAAGGAAGGCAAGGAGATTTGCGAATGCTACACCTACCCTGGGTGGGGGTGTCCTGTGTACAATGTAAGGGAGGAGAAGAGGCTTGCTCTCCCCGCTTTTTGGCTCTGGCTGCTTTTGCTGGTGCTGCCTTGAAGTGTTGCCCAGTGCCATGCCACCCTGCCTTGAAGCCAGCTGATTATGGACTGAAACCAACAAAAACTGTAAGATAAATAAACCTTTCCTTCCTTCATTTTGGGCATCAGGTATTTTGTCTCAGCAAGAAGTGAAAAGTAACCAAGACCCATGCCTTAGGCATGTAATAAATTTTGTGTGTTCTTTTTCCTACTAAAGATAAATAAAATAAATTAGAAATTCAGTTATCTCTTCTCAGGTATTATGCCTCTACGGGGGTCATGAACTGACATACCCTCCAGTTAGTAAGTACCAGATATTCTCCTTAGCAGTTTAGGTACAAGAATTCCACATAATTCCTACAGAATCCCTCTGAAGCTCTGCAGAGTTAACTGACTTTTCCAAGGTAACATGACTAGTAAATGATAGACCTAAGATTTGTATTTGATTTAGCTCCAGAGCTCAAGATTTTAATTCTGTGAAGTAATTTTCAAAGTGTGTGGCCCATGGACTAGCCTTCTGACACTCTCTAGGATTGCTTGTTGAAAGATCAGTTCCTGAATCTCTAACCTAGACATAATGAACCAAGATATGTGAGATTTGAGCCTTAGAGTAGGTGATGTTTCTCAACTGCATATAGTTGGGAGCTTGGATAGCATTGTCTATGAATTGCTTCTTTCTTACAAATTTTTGATCTGTAGAATACAAAGTTATATTACTTTTGAGGTAATCCAAAAACAAAAAGACTTGTGTCGCTTTCTGTGCTGGTTAATATACTTCAGAAAAATGACAAATAATTTACAGAATTTTTTATGTTACCCTGTGTTTTTCATGTATGTTTTTTTACCATGAACGCAGACATATACTTTTAAGATTTAGTAGAAAAATATAAACAGTGGATAAACCATTGTTTATTTTAGGTTGAACTCCCACCACCTGATCTTGGACCAAGTTCTGCCCTAAATCAGACACTCATGTTGCTGCGTGAAGTTTTGGCATCTCATGATTCTTCAGTTGTACCGTTAGATGCTCGTCAAGCTGATTTTGTGCAGGTAGTTTGTAAGTTCATGTGTAGTGATTGCTCTGTACTCTTACTGTACATTCTGTTCCAAACTGGCATTTGTGACCGAGATATTTTGACCAATCTTTTCCTTAGTTGCTGATATTCCTTCAATACTAAACCAGTTCTTTATTTTAAAAAGTATCAATTCACTAATGCTGGTTTTTACAACTATGTAGTTATTATATCATTTAATCTTTTTTTATTATGTGTGTGTGAATGTTGGCTGCCTTCCACTTAGCTTTGCATTAATTCTGAAGTGCCATTAATCCAGGATGTAGTCACTGATTATGAAGTAAAAATTTTATTTTCCATTTATAGGTTTTATCGTGTGTCTTGGATCCTCTCCTCCAGATGTGTACGGTCTCAGCCAGCAATTTAGGCACAGCTGACATGGCCACTTTCATGGTTAATTCACTATATATGATGAAAACAACGTTAGCCTTATTT
The DNA here is from genome assembly GCA_004363535.1 of Dasyprocta punctata. NCBI lineage: Eukaryota > Metazoa > Chordata > Mammalia > Rodentia > Dasyproctidae > Dasyprocta > Dasyprocta punctata. The sequence goes on from RJWM01015408.1 coordinate 31,418, forward strand.
GAATTCACTGACAGACGTCTAGAAATGCTACAATTTCAGGTAAATTTTTGCCACAAAATATCTACTCATTCTGATGAAATATTTTTGCCTTTATGCAATAGCTTTAAGTTACTGGCTTTGACTAATTTCACTGACCTAATTCCTATAAATCCCTTGCCATAATCTGATGGAGCGTGAAACACATGCACACATACATTCAGTATTTTGTTTTTCAACTTTGGTGAAGCCAGAATATGAAATGGTTAAGATGCTTGATTCAAACCATAATATGGGGTGGAAGCATGAAGCTTTTTTAATTTGAATAGTAATTCAGTGTTGTATGTTGATTAAAAATTCTGAACTGTGAATTATATGCTATATTTTTCAAACTGTGTAGCTAGTGCAGAATGTGTTACAGAGGACAGACATATTTTTATCTGTGTGTAAAGTAGTGTTAGGGAAAACATTACAATTTGCTGTACCAGTCACTTTATTCCTGTAAGTCAAATGGTATTGCTTAAGGGTCTGGTGCTGCCATTGTTCTCTCTCCCTCCAGTCCACGAATGGCACCACTTTAAGGAAAGCCCATTGTATACAAAATGGCAGTGTATCATCCTCTCCACCCTAAAATCTCTCATTTCTACCTCTAAATGACAACCTCCTTCAGTTGCTTTGTTTTATTTTGTTGAGACAGAGTCTCCCTTGTAGTTCTTTAAATCCTTGAACTCTCTATGTAACACAAGGTGGCCTTGGACCCACAGAAATTCTCCTGCTTCAGTCTCCCAAGTGCAGGAATTACAGGCATGCACCACCACAGCCAGCTCCTTCAGTTCTTATGCTTACTTCTTTTGATATTTATAACTCTCAATGCTTGTGTATATTGTTACTCACAGATTTTTTTCAGTTTTTTTTTGGATTTAACATATTAAACTTACATTCTAGACATTAGAAATACAGTCTCTACTTTACATACACACATACACACACACACAGGAAATGACCATACTTAGAGCTTTATCATCTTTCCAGTAATATAATTTTGTAATACTGTATAAGTTATTTTTACTGTGTAAATAGTGATAACTGAGCCATATAATGAAAATTGGTTAATTTTTCTTTCTTAAATAAGTTTTTTGTTTTCTGTGGGATTATTGACATTTTAAAAATTTTAAAAAATTGTATTTTTCACTAATTCAATAGCTGACATTTGTCTAAATGTTTTCATAAGGTATTCAGATATATCAAGTGTTCAGTGTTCATCATCAGTTATCTGCATTTGTTACATGTTCCACAAGTAACTGCTTCATCTATGAAACTGTTCCCTGTCTGGTGGTGGCCCATGCATCCCAAAGAATTAGTTTATTTTCTATCAGTCATTTTATTAACATTCTTCCACTCTTAGCTTTTTCCAATGTTTCAATTAAAATAACAAATTATTGTAATTATCCTTTGCTTGTAGTAAACAAGTCTGTCTGTCTGACAGCTTATGTGTATTTCTTTGAGTATAAGTATTTTCCCAGGATATTTAAGGTATATCTCTTTTCTCATTATTTCTGTCTTAGTCTTCACAGAGCCATTTCAGTTTGGAGATTTAAACTTTTATTTTGTTCATTGATTTTCATTATTTCTTTAATCATCATTTCTCCATGTGTCATGTTTCTTTTATATTTTGAAGCTCCTGGTTGATACTGTCTGATGGATTTGTTCTCTGACTTCCTTAAAAGAAGACCTAAATTCTCTTCACTTTGATTTATGTCTTTGGTATTTTTTTTGTATTACTTTTCTTTCATTTTTCTTTCAGACCCCTAATTTGGTTCTTAGTGGTAATTATTATCTTACTCCTAATCATTAAATGCTTACGTTTGCACATCTTGTTTTTCTTTGATTTTTAGCAAGTCCAGTAAATAAGGGCTATAATTGTACTTTCTTGGTCATTTATTTAAAAATTTGTAAGTTTCTTTGCGGGAAGAATAAAGCTGTTTAGAGTTGCTTGAACTATGCAGGCACTCAGATGGCAACAGGTAATACCAAGGGCAGTGGTCTGTGACATTAACAAACCTTTAAAGCTAACTTTCTGGTGAGGAATAGAAGGAAAACCTCTATCCTTTTGGGCTTTTGTGGCAAAACCAGGACAGAGCAGGCTTCTGGGAAATGCTTTAATCAATCAAGATAGTTTTCATCCTTGCCTTCTGCCCCAGTTAGATTAGGGACTTCTCCAGAAGTAGCACAAAGCCAGAGCACATGCCACTCACATCTGTTCGCTGCATCTTCTTAGGTCATTCCTGAACCTAAAATCTTTTGACCAGGGTTCTTCTGGGGCCTCAGTTCTCCCCCTACTTGTCATGGACCTACTTTATCCTCAGGAAAATTTGCTACCTCAACTGCAGTGGAATTTTCCCCGGCTTCTCCAGATGTTTGGTTTGATTTGTTGAGTCAGTCTAGCACATTGGAGGGTCAGGACACCAGGGAGTCGGGCCTCATCTGCCTAAGTCTTCTATTTTACATGGTTGTAGCTAGTGTATTTTGTTTGTGTTCTGCTTATTATTAGTTCTTAAAAGAGCTGAGAAGCAAATCGTATTTTTGGTTAACTGTTATTCCTGAATTACTTTTTTTGGTTTTTTTTTATTAAGACTTTCTCTTCCTTTTAGGCAGACTTCCTCTTTGGGGGAAGAAAAAGCCTCTTTTTTATGGAAGCCATACTGTGCCTTCTATAACTAGATATGTCTCTTTTCCCATCGTTTCCATCTTAGTTTTCACAGAGCCACTTCAGTTCAATGATCTGTGTCACTCTAAGGAAAACGCATTGTGATGCCTGCAACCTCCAGGGTGGTCTGATTTTAGTCTCATCAGTGTTATTCCTCTTTTAAAATATTTTTCTGCCATGTTTTATTTTAGATTGAAGCACATTTGGACACACTTATAAATGAGCAAGCCTCTTACGTTTTAACTAGAGTAGGCTTGAGTTATATCTACAACACTGTGCAGCAACATAAACCTGAACAGGTAAGAATAGATGTTCTAATTTGAGAAATTGGCTAATTTGGAGTATGATTTCTAGAGCTGGACTCTGAATTTGAATCTTGTTGCTGCTATTATTAGCTGTGTTTTCCTGGGAAAGTAAATTATATCTCTATGTCCATTTGCTCGGCTGTAGGTTGAAGGTTATATTAGTATCTGTGTTATAGGGTTGGTCTCAAATGAGATAATACATGTGTGGTTCTTAGATGACTGTCCGAGATATCCATAGTAGAGTCTCCCAAAATACTAACTATCCTTTCTGTTACAAATAATTTTGTTAATGAAAATATATAGAAATTAGTATCATGAAGTGTTTCATTGGTAAGTGTATCATTGGTAAGTTTTTCAGTCTTACCTTTGTTATCAGGTAATTGAATGCATAGATTACTGTATAAACAGTTATCATTTTAATGTAATTTAAAGAAACGTAATTAGTTCTGGGGGCCAACATAGCAACTTGTCAAATTGTAGAACCCCAGTGGATATAAGATAATGGGATGGTGAGAACTCTAGAACATCAAGTAAACCAACTTTATTTAAAACGTGAAGAGGATATTAACATGAGTATATTTTAACCCAAGAACTGTTAAATGAAAATCTCAGAAATCACTTTTGCTAAAATAGTAAGCAAATTTAAACCAGTGGCAACCAATTCTGCTGCCTTTCTGTGTTTTGTAGAATTCTCTGAAAGTCTTCAGCCTCTAAATGTCCTCCAAGTACATCATTGCATTTTTTCTTTCATATAAGTAAATCTGAAGTATTACAATATTTCCATTGGTAATAAATTTATGTGCTTTTTAAAATGTATACCCCAGTTTCTTCACTTCTTGTTTTTTTTTTTGTTTGTTTGTTTTTTGTTTTTTGTTTTTAAAATAGGGCTGTTTAGCTAATTTGCCCAACTTAGATTCTGTGGCACTGAAGGCTGCAATGGTAAGTACATTATACAACATTTCAATGTATATTTCTTTATCAAACAATATTCTTCATTTCTTGCTGTATGACAGTTTTGTTGTGAATGCTAATTTTTGTCTGTTATATTGTGTTCACATTGGGTCCAATAATAATTGAGCATGTATTCCTTTAACTGAACAGGCCTAAGACTTACTATTTGCAGTAATATTTCACCATATCCTATTAGCCAATTGTTACTTTTAAGATTTCTTTGCTTTTAAGTTTTATTATTAATCTAAGAGAGAAACAAAAATGACAGATGTGAAAGAAGTCTGTCTGTATATCATGGACTTGTTACTGCCATGATCTCTAATTTACAGTTCTTGATGCCTTCCTGAGACAGTGACTAAAATCAGATTCAAGATAGTCTCTTATTCTTGAGTGTAAGACCCACTTTGTTACTTTCTTCTCAGCTAAAGAGCTCACTCCTTGCTTTGTCCATGAGCACCACTTTTCGTAATGTTTTCTCTTAAGGATATACTTCACTATATGTATATTCTTCCATTGTATAACATTTAAGTCATGTAGCCCTATCCCTCATTGGAATGATCCCATTTGAAAAAAATTTAATATATTGCAGTACTGCTAAATAATAGTAATAGCAACAGCAATAGCTATTAGCCTTCACTGACCATGCCGAATATTTTTCCTGCTTTAGCTTTTTAATCTTTGTGACAGTCACATTTAACCTAGGAGGTCAGCTTCCATAGCCTGTGGGTACTATTCCATGTATCTTAAATGTTTAAAATAGTCATATAAACTTGGTGTGAAAATGGTTTGACTTGCTTAAATAATTCTGTAGTATTTTTTTACACCAAAGGTTTCTAGAACTAAAAATATCATCAAACAATAACTAAAAATAAAAGGATAGGCTTACCAGATACCTAACAGTGTAAATAAGGTGGCAGAGTTGACTGTGTTAATATTACAGTAGAATTTAGAAGACTACATAGGATAAAAAACATAATCATAATAAAAGACACTGTATATATAGAAGTAATAATCATAACTTTCATATATCAAACAAAAATTATACCAGAAAAAAATACAGAAATACAAAGAAAATATGATATTATAAGGTTCAAATAAAAATAAATTTTAGATTCACTTAAAAAGATACATTTTTAAGAAAGTTAGTGTAAACTTGCCACACTATCTCATGATTTTATGCCATGGTGTTTATCTCCACAAAATGAAGACATATGTTTATACAGATTAATAACGCTAGTTGTACTGTCTCTTGTTCTCTCCTAACACATAATCAATCCATAATATAGCCTACAAAATATTTTTAAAACCCATTAAAAATTTTCACATGCCTAGTCTTAATTTTAAAACCAATTATATTGAATACATCTCCAAAGAAAAGTCTTGATGGAATTTTGTATGTGATCTATGGTATTATTTACAAATGATTGTTACCTCTAAATGGGAGTTATCAAAAGCCCTTTAATTCAGAATATCCCTACCAATTTCTCTTCCAAGTGTTCTTAACTCTGATAGTAATAACAACATGTATCCATTTATCATTTCGACTCTCATTAACCACGTATCTGCTATTTTCTAGACATCATGGTAAGAAACGGAGTAAAAATAGACACAATCTAGTAAAGACTACAGCTATTGCATAACTAAATAATGGGTGAAAAGGGCAATTATGTTTAACGATCATGATGAGGATTAGTTTATACAGATCTGAAATCTGAGCATCAACCCCTTTATCCTGTCAGAAACCAAATCCTGGTGGTTTTATATTGGCTTTCACAAATACTACCCTCCTTTCCGCTCAGAGTGCACTTACCTAAAATGGCGCAACAGCTCCATACTCAGTGACCTTGCGTCAGACCTATAGCCTTTCATTCCTTTCTTCTTGCTCTGGCTGGATTTAGCTTTATAAAACTGAAGTCAAATTATACCCTTACTTAACTTCATTGGTTTTGCTAATGCATTTATTATAAGAATTGAAGTCCTTTGAAAAGCATATAGGTGAGTTGTTCTCTGCACATCTAGCCATTTTTCTTCCTGCCTCAAGCTTTGTACATAACAGCTTTATCCCCACTGTCTGTTATTTACGATCTCACTGCAGACATCCTTTTCTCAGAGAGGCTAGGCCCCTGATGGACACTGGATGGTATCTTGGTTTTTTTCTATTCTGGCATTTAGCACAGGTTATAATTGCATAGTTATTTGCATTATTAGCTGTTTAATATTTCTCTTGCACTTTGAAGCTAAAAATTATCCTGATTCTCACCGTTGTAATCCTGATACCTAACACAGAACTTTTCTAATGGTAATTGCTCCAGAAATATTAGTTGACTGAATACACTCATGAACAAATCAATAGATTAAAAAATAAATGCCAGGGAGATTAAAATGAGTAGCTTGGATTTAGAATTATAAAAGATACTACTAAGACTGACTATATTAAAAAGTTGGCAGTTTAAGGTGTTTTAGTTAGAATGTTTAAGAAATACTCATTTGAATAAAAAGAATTGTGTGTGGCCATATCACCTGGAATGTGCCCAGGCCCATCTGAATAAAAAGAACTAGTTATTTGGAATATAGGCTTTTTCCCAAGGTTTAATGATTGAAAGAGATTATTACATTTAAGATGTTTGTTAGCAGATGTTTTACATTCATCTTCTTTCTTTAGGTTCAGTTTGATCGTTACCTGTCAACCCCTGACAACCTGTTAATGCCACAGCTGAACTTTCTTCTAAGTGCCACAGTGAAGTAAGTGGTTTTGGTCCTAAGTATTTGGTAAAGATTCACATGTTTTAAATATCAGGTACTTTACTTGAAAAAAAGTTACTGTCAAGACTAGATGATTTACCTTTGACAATCTGTAGTTTTTAATCTTTCCTCTTGCCTCAGCACCCCAGTGGCTCTGACCTGACCCTGTTCAGACTTCTCCCTTGCATGCATATTCCTCTAGAGTCTCCATAATTAGTAAATGATTTTAAATCTTGCCTGTTTTGTTAGTACTGTGTTCTGAATATTACTTGTCTCCATGGTAGCAGTACCTTGGAAAACCTATTGCTCTTATTTCCCTTTTTCTTGTCTTACAATTTGACTGGCTTTTAAAGGACATTTTGGTTAAGCACCTCAGCCTTGGAATAAACTATTGTATAAACTTACATAGCCACGAAGCAAGATTGTATAATAAATGAGGTGGGTGTTGAGAATTGAAACAGAAAATGGTCTTAAAGAATTTTCTCTTCCTTCATTGAGGTGAATTAAAGGGTATTATTATTTTTTAATGACAAATTCCAGTGTTCACCTTATAGTGTATAAAATTGAACTAGTACAACAGAAATCACAATTATGCATATACTGACTGTTTTTGGTATGCCTTTGCTTGTTCAATCAGAATGATTTCTGTAAGTAACTTGGTGAATAAAAAAGAATACAGATGCTTCCTAAAATGAGTATATAGGGAAATAGTTGTAATTTGTGAACTCTTTTCTTTAAGATTCATTCTGTAGTGTATGCTAGAAATTAAGCATGTACCTATAAAAGAACTATTTTTTGTTATGAGAGAAGTCAGAATGATGGAGTCTTTCATAATTACCAAGGCAAAAACAGTTACAGGAGACCTATGAGGTAAAAACAATTAGAACTCAGACAATTCTGAAAACCCCAGAAAGCCCAAGACTTAAAAGAATTCCATGCTCCAGTTAAAAGCCAAAGATCATTAATATGAAAAAAAAAGCATAGCCCAGTGATCTGCTGCCTATAAGAAATTCAGTTCAAATACAAAGACAGAATAGCTTAAAAGGATGGTAAATGATATGCCATGTAAGAATCATAATAAAGCTTGAATAGCTTTATTAATATAGGAAAAATTTATATGCAGGGGAGGCAATAATAATACAGATAAGAAGAAACACTTCACAATAATTGTAGGATCAATTTGTGAAGAGCACATAGTATCTAAAAACAGAGCCTCAAATAACATGAACTATAATCTCAGAATTGAGAAGGAATGCTTGCATCAATGATCATAGTTACATCTTTCAATACTCCTGTCAGTAATTGATAAAAAAAAAAAAGTAGAAAATTAGTATGGTGTGAAAGAACTGAACAGCTCTTTACAAGCTCTTTACAAACCAGTAACACAGGAAGAAAGCAGGGGTGGCCATATTAACAGACAAAGTTGAACTCAAGATGAGCATTATTAAAAGATCAAAAGGTAATATTTGGTACTGCTGAAAGTTATACTTAAAATCCTATGTATAAGTTCATTAAGATGTAAAATGTCCTTAATAAAGATAAATCAAATATACCATTGCATTAAGAATTACATTATGGACAAAGGTGATGAAGAGAAGCCTTACTTTATTTCACTGAATAAATCAATTGCAGAAACCATGTAACCATGTTGGAACATCGAAAATATACATCAGATATCACAGTTAATGATGTAGCTGTAGAAATATTTTTATTAAAGTTCTAAAATAAGGCATGTATGATTACTATCACATCTACTATATACCTTGGGTTTCTAGTAAATAGAATGAAGTTAATCATAACTGTTGAAAAGAATTAAATCATTAATTTTAGATGTTTGTATTGAAAAACAAAGTGAGACAAACGATTTTGAAATTAATAAAACTAAATAGAGTTGTTACTTGGCCAGATTCAAAAGTAACATACCAAAATTACATTTGCTATATACCAGCAATATTTAGTTATAACATGTAATGAAAAATAAAAGCCCTTGTCATTGTCATGGTGTTGTTTTCTACAAATAAACACAATAATATATGTGGAAGATTATATGAAGAAACTAAAATTTTGTTGAAAATTTGAAAGATGTGAATAAATAAGCATATTTAATATATAGATGGGAAATTCACTGGTAGATGAGATCAGTCTATAAATTCAACAGAATTGCAATCGAAATTCCTGTTTTATTACTTAGCAGAAGTTATATGAAAGGGGCCTCTGATCATTTTCCAGCATCTCTGCAGTTATGATCTGGTCCACGGTAACATCATCTATGCCTGGCTTGTCATGTTAGTGTCCAACCCATTCTCTTGTTTTTTACCCTAGCTCATCCATCACTGTTACTCTAGCCTCTATAATCTAATCTAAAATCCTCAACCAGAGTGTGTTATGGATTATTTATTCAGTTCTCTCAATGAGCCTGTAAAGTAAGATTTCCGTTTTCAGGAAACACATTACTTAGAAAAGTTAAACAGGTGAACCAAGGTTCAGTAGTTTGTAAGAATCAGTGCCAAGATTTGAATCTGTTATTACTGATTCTTGAGCCCTATTTTCTTCAGCACTGTACTATATTGTATTTTTCTAAATGTTTTATGAGTATGTTACTTTTCAGAGATGTTTCACATATGCAGTGTGTAATAAGTAATGCTTGTGTGAGATGTGTTCTTTGATCTCATATAAAATACGTTTAAATTTCACTTTAAGAGACAAAAATCTGACCTGGGCTAAAAAACTGACTTGACCCATTGCAACATTTTCGATGCTTGTATTGTGATAAAGAGAAATAAAATTTTAAGCACTATTTTTATTGTCATCTTTTCTTCATAGTGTTTCAGCCTGAAATCATTAACACCTTTTCTCCTATGATACACTTGATTGCACTCTTAACCAGGGTGCTATAATAAAGCTCAATTTTAGTGATCACAGAGCCTGAAAGTTAAAATAAGCTATTTTTAGAAATGCTAGGCTTATGTTAATGAAAATTGTATCGTGTTGCTATGGCAACCAAAAATCCTAAAGTACTGATTAATGACAAGCTCAGTGATTCTAGAAGTAAGCAGTTCATTTCTTAGCTTAATGATTTAAATAATTATTTAAAATACAATTTCTATGAACATACTTGAGAATGATTTTTACAAGTAGTTCTATATTAATCGTTATTAAGAGTTTTAGAATTTATAATATTAGGGTACTATCAGATTGTCAGTTTTTAACTGGACAAAATGAATTTCTCATTGTAGAATATTCTTATGTACAAATGACTGAAAAATCAGGCTTTCTGTGAAATTGTGTAGCAAACTGATCTCCCTCAATTCTGTTTTCTTTCCTCTAATATTAAATTAACTACATGACTATTATATTTTCTGTTTGGTATATGATGCAGTATAAACTAACTGCTTTCTAAATTAAGAATGTTGGATTTTTCCAAAACTTGGAATTAAAATAAATGAAATCTAGAAGGACAACATATCCCTTTAGTGTTGTTTTGAGTCATCGTTAAGAAGCCCAACAGGAATTATTTATTGAGGGGAGTGTACCTTTGTCTCATTCTGTGTACTATTGATTAAAGTTCCCAAACTATGTGGATATGTTATCTTGTAGAAAAGATAGTACCAAAGGTTATGATTTTTCTTGTAGCACATCAACTTTTTAATATGTAGCCTGTTTTTCTTTTTAATTTTTTATTAGTACATGTTTATGGTACATACGCTTTATATTCATCTGAAGGAGAAGGTCATGCACTTACTGTATGTTAATTCTTTGTGTTACCCCTCCTGTCCCCATTGTCTCTGGATTCTCTTCCCATTTGCAAAATATTTGTATCCCTGTTTCCTACTACCTGTCTTTTTAAAAAAATTATTTATACTTTGGACTTCTCATATTAGAGAAGTTATATGATATTTAGGCTTGTGTGTCTGATTTGTTTCATTTAACAGTGTGGTCTCAAGGTGCATCCATTTTCCTACAAATGACTTCAATTTATCTTTTTTATGGCAGTGTAGCACTCCTTTATGTGTAAATACCACATTTTCTTTATTCATTTATCTATTGATGGGTATATACACCATTTCCAAGTTTGTGCTGCTACAAACATGTGTATGTATGTATCACTATGGTATGATGTCTATGACACTTTGGGAGGATTCCTAGAAGTGGAATACCTGGATCAAACAGAATGTCTAGTTTCAGTTTTTTTTTTAGGACTATCTGTACTGATCTCCATAGTGGTTATACTAGTTTACATTCCAACCAACAATGCTTATAAATGGCCAGTTTCTCAAAATAGTAAGTGAACCAGCTTTACCATCTTAGTAATTTCCTCATTAATGAATTATTAGATTTTTGTTTTAACTTTGTTCATGTGTTCATTTATTTTATGAGTTGTTCATAATTTTTTGAAAGTTTCAGTTGCACTGGATAGATTAATTATCTGCCCAAAGGTCAATAGAGCATCATTTAAGAAGTTAGTCCTAAGAATATTTTATGGTAGCAAAGATGAAACATGGTATCAGTGATAGTGAACCTTTTCCAGCTTTCAGTGATAAATGACTGACTGCAGCACACTTGCTATAGGTTCATCATCATTGCCTTATATTAAAATGAAAAGCTTTTCCCCCATTTGTCTGATTTTGCATATCCTTGGTCCCATTAAAAGCAAGATTACAGAAACAGTTCTAAAATTACTCTGCATCCATCAGCTGTGACTGTGATTGGTCATAATGCAGGTGGATGCCCATGCTACAATGGTATGATCAGTAGATAAGACTTTTACAAGTTTTCAAAAGCACAGCGACTGAACTGAGATGATTCATTATTCATTCTGAATTTAGTTACAGAATATCTAAAATTTTCCAGCTTGAGCATTGAATGATTGTCACTATAGTAATTCATCATTATTTGAAACTATGTGTTTCACAAATATTAGTAATCAGCAAAATAGTTTGGGCTAATACACCAGGCAAGAAAACAGGCAACATGACAGATAGATAGATGGATATTTACATATACTTTTTAAAATAAAGGTTAAACTTACATGGTAATTACTAGTAGAAGGAAAATGGAAGGAATAATAAAATAGAAAATAAGAAATAGGATAGGGTATAAAACTGATTTAGCACTACAGAAGAATCCATTTATATCCAAATAACTGATACTATTGGTTGTGTTATATCATTATTTAGGGAATCCAATTCCTCAAAGTAATTATGTGTACGTGTGTGTGTGTGTGTGTGTGTGTGTACATAGACACTGATTTTTTTTATCTTTTTATAGCAGGCATTCATTAAAGTAGTATTAACTCTCAAGGGAAAAAGAACAATTCAAAAGCTGAAAGTATCTTACAGAGATTATCTAATTAGGTACTTTGCTTTACAGTAGAGAAATTAGACCTAAAAATTCAGGGCAACAACAGTGAATGGCAGAGATTCCATTAGAATTTGTCTTCTGACAGTCCTTCCTTCACTACACCATTTCATCTCTACTGTGTCATATAGACTCCAATGGAAAACATTCTGAAAAAATGAGTATATGGACCTGTGCCTGGCTTTCCCTTTTGTTTCATACTGTTGGTTTGGTTAGCCAGTTGACAGGGCAGAGTAAAAGATCCTTTTTCTTGCCTTTTTCCTCTCACTATCTGAAAGACTTCTTTTCTCTACCAGCTTTGATATCCTTATCTTCTGACACTGAAGAATGGACTGAAGACACCCTATACCATCAAACTCAGAATCTGAAATAAATTACAAACTCTTGCTTGCTTTTAGTGACTTTATTTTATTCACTCATCTGTGTTTAAATGAAAACTCCACTACTGTAGAATTTTTGATAAGTCATTCTATATTCAGCAATTCCCCCAGATTTTTTAAAGTTATAGTTAATATTCATTAGTGTACGTTATTGTGATTTTAAACTTCAGTTATAAAAATTTTGAATAATCTATTATCAGTTACTGAAATTTAAAACATAATTAAAAACGTTCCTACAAAGAAAACCCCAGGTCCTAATGGACTCACAGCTGAATTCTGTAAGAAATTTAGAGAAGATTTAACACCAATACTCCTCAAACTCTTTAATGAAATTGAAAGGAAAGCCATTCTCCCTGAGTCTTGGAGGCAAGTATTACTTTGATACCTAAACCAGAGAAAGACCCAATTAAAAAGGAGAACTACAAGGCTGTCTCCCTAATAAACATATGCAAAAATTGTCAATAAAGTACTAGCAAACAGAATTCAGCAAATCAAGAAGATTATACACCACTACCAAGTGGGACTCATCCCAGGAATGTAGGGATGGTTCAGTATATGCAAATCAGTAAATGTAATACATCACATCAACAGAACCAAAGACAAAAATCACATAATCATATCATAGATGCAGAAAAATCTTTTCATAAAATCTAGCACTCATTCATGATAAAGACCATACAGAAAATTGGAGTAGATGGTCTCTACCTCAATCTGATGAAAGGCATCTATGACAAACCAACAGCCAACATCATACTAAATAGACAAAAACTGGAAAGTCTAAAATCAGAAACAAGACAAGGATGTCCACTGTCACCACTCCTATTCAGTATCATTCTGGAAACATTAACCAAAGCACTTAGACAAGAGAGAGAAATAAAAGGAATAAGAATAAGAAAGGAAGAAGGTAAATTATCATTACTTGCAGATGACATGATACTCTACATAGAAGACCCCAAAAATTCCCATCAAAAGACTACTAGAGTTAATGAGCAAATTCCACAGCATAGCTGGATACAAATTCAACACTCAAAAATCAGTAGCATTCCTGTACACAAATAGTAAACCAGAGAGGAATTATGGAAATAACACCTTTCACAATAGTATGCAAAAAAATGAAATACTTAGAAATAAATCTAACAAAGGATGTAAAAGATCTCTATATAGAAAACTGTAGTTTTCTGAAAAAAGGAGATTGAAGAGGGTATCAGAAAATGGAGCAATATCCCTTGCCCTTGAATGGGAAGAACCAACATTGTGAAAATGACCATGCCCCTAAAACTATTACACAGATTTAATGCAATACTGGTCAAAATTCCATTAGTATACTTCACAGATCTAGAGAAAACATTCCTAAAATTCGTTTGGAAACAGAAGAGACCTAGAATAGTAAAGGCAATCCTGGGTAAAAAAGGAAAGGCAGGAGGCATCACAATCCCTGACTTGAAATTATACTACAAAGTTACTGTGACAAAATCAGTACGGTACTGGCAAAGAAACAGACCTGAGGATCAGTGGAACAGATGACAAGATGCAGACAGAACTACAAACACACTCAGCCACCTTTGACAAAGGGACCAGACATGGTCACTAGAAGAAAGAGAGCCTCTTTCATAAATAGTGCTGGAAAAAGTGGCTCTCTACATGCCAAAGACTAAAACCAGACCCATGCCTATTGCCATGCACTAAACTAAAGTCAAAATGGATCAAAGATCTAAATATTAAAACAGAAACACTAAGTATCAGAAGACAAGGTAGGTAGATATCTTGACATGGAGTAGGCAAAGAGTTCATGAACAAAATGCAAACTGCACAAGAAGTACTTCAAAGAATCTACAACTGGGATCTCATTAAAAAGTTTTGCATGTCAAAAGAAAACAGAATGAAGAGAAAACTCACAGAATGGGAAAAAAATTTAGCCAACTGTCCTTTACAAAGAACTTATATGCAGAACATAAAGAATTGAAAAAAATCAGGCCCCCAAATTTAAAGATCCAATCCATAAATGAGCATCTGAGATGAATACACAGTCCTTACATGAAGAAATACAAATGGCAAATAAATACATGAAAAAATGTATTGGGCACTCAAGAAATGCAAATTAAAACAACAATGATATCATCTCACTCCAGAAAGGATGACTAACATCAAGAAATTAACCAATAACAAATGCTGGCAGGCTGTGGGTTAAAAGGAACCCTTCTCTATTGTTAGTGGGATTGTAGAGTGGTATGACCACTGTGGAAATCAGTGTGGAGATTCCTCAAAAAACTAGGATTGGAGGTTCCATTCGACCTAGCTATTCCCTTTCTAGGTATTTTACCAGAAAAATTGCAAGCATACCACAGTGATACATGTGCACCCATGTTTATAGCTGCACAATTTGTAATAGCCAAATCTTGGAAACAACCCAAATGCCCACCAACCATGGAATGATAAAAAAGATGTGATATTTTTATACAGTGGAGTATTACTCAGGTACAAAGAAGGATAAACTTAAGGCTTTTACAGGTAAATGCCTGCAATTAGAGACCATACTCATAAGTAAATCAAAGTCACATGTGTAAATGTCGTATTGTCTCCCTAGTGTAAAAAAAAAAAACTGAAAGTAAGAATCAAAATGTACAATAGATATTATGAAAATGAAAGGGAAAGAAAATGCTCAAATGGAAAGAACAACTGGGATAGAGGAAAGAAAAGAAGGGAAAAGATTATATATATATACATATATGTATACATATGTATGTGTGTATATAAATATATACAAGATTACTACTAATTTATTCATCAAAAAGAACAGTTGTGTTTTCATTGTCTGATTGTTTGATCATTTTTTTTGTGCCTAAACTTTGTAACCTGAACTACTTTCAAGATAACAATATGCAGTACATTAGTGTTAATTTCCTGTTTCTTTTTTAAAAATTCTGTATCATTTTTATACTTTTATCTGTTTGAAACAGAAATTTTGCTTCAATTCCTCATTTGCTTAGTTTTCACCAGGAATGGATGTTGGATTTTTGTCAAATGCTTTCTTAGCATCTGTTGATGTTATTATTACTCTGGTTAGTTGCACTATGTGATTTTTAAGAGCTAAATCACTTTTGAGATCAACGTTACTGCTTGTGATGTATTGTTTTTTGAATGTTTCTCTACTTTTTAAAAATACAGGATATGAAACTCATAAAAACAACAAAAAAATCCAGAAAATTATCATGATGTTTTTTTAACTATTCAATTTTAGTCATTAATTTGGTCTTTGGGGAAGAATAAAACCTGTGTTTGCAAAAAAGAAGAAGAAATAATCTTATTTCTATGTTCTTATATAAAATATGAAGTGTAATAAATGCTTTGTATACCCCTAAAAATCTGTTATTCTTTCAGGAACTGAAAACTGTATTTTTGAAATTTAGTGTCTTAACTTATTCCAAAATGGTTATCAAATATATATTTCACAAATTTTAAAAACACTTGTTTATAGTATTTTCAGCTATTTCATTATGAAAAGTAATTTATGCATCATTTTAGTGAATTCACTATTAAGTTTAATTAATTATAGGGAATAAAGTAGATTAAGAAATATCTGAGTCCTCATCTAGTTAAGTAGATTTCCAAGCCAGTTTTTGCTAATTCCCTTCAATCAGAATGTTAATGCAACCAGTAATATCAGTCATCCCACTGTGCTCAGAAAATTTACTCAGTGTATCATCTTTCTACCTATTTCCATTTTGGAAACTTGAGCAATTTTTAGAAATCTAGGACATGTGTTATTAGCGTCAGACCTATAGGTGAGTGAGCAGTTTTAAGCTTTTCTGAAATGAGAGTAATATATTTAAATATTCTTTATTTAAGGTTTAGGTGGTATTAATCATTTTTGCAGAATTAATACACTGGTTTTGGGTCACAGTTTAAGAGTCTACAGTTTGGACCTGAAAGGTTTGATTTATGATTTCTCAACTTCATGATGATGTGACAGTGATGCACAGATGCAGTAGAAAATGTGAATTGTGATCTTTTTCTACACTAGCAGTGTGACATTCTGTCAGGATACTGAGCAATAATAAGTTGCAGCTCCTCGTCAGACTCACAGTTACAAAGGAAAACAACAGCATACTGTGTTCAGTGGATGGC
>RJWM01015409.1:0-47910 GCA_004363535.1 Dasyprocta punctata
GCACTTCTCAGATGAAGTAATACAATGGCAAATAAATACATGAAGAAATGTTCAACATCACTGGCCATTTAAGAATTGTAAATGAAAACAACACTGAGATACCATCTCACTCCATAAAGAATGGCTGTTATCAAGAAATCAACCAATAACTAATGTTTGTATGTCTGTGGGGAAAAACGGAACGCTTCTCCACTGTTGGTCACAGTGTAGATTGATACAACCACTGTGGAAATCAATGTGGAGATTCTTCAAAATCTAGGATTGGAGGTCCCATTTAATTCAGCTATTCCTCTTGTGGGTATTTTTCAAGAAGACTTGAAAACATTATGCCATAGCAATATATGTGCACCTGTGTTTATAACACAACAATTTATAATAGCTAAATCTTGGAAACAAGTCAAATGCCCATTGACCACAGAATGGATAGAAATGATGTGGTGTTTTTTTTTTTTAACAATGGAGTATTACTCATGTATAAAGAAGGATAAACTTGAAGCTTTATATGCAAAAGTATGCAACCAGAGACCATACTCATAAATTAAATAAACCAGGCTTGTGTAAATATCATATTGTCTCCCTAGTGTAAATTTTAAAAAAAGTAAATAAAATCTAAAATGTACAATAGATACTGTGAAAACAAAAGGGAAACAAAGTGCTCAAAAGGAAAGAATGACTGGGATAGGGGAAAGGAGAAAAGAAAAAGGGGAAATGATCATATGTGTGTTTGTGTACATATATATGTGTATGTAATCATATACAAGATAGATAACTATGCTGCTAATCTCTCTTAGTTCATCAAAAAGAACAGTTCATGTTTTCATTGTCTGATTGTCTGATCATTTTTATGCCTAAATCTTGCAATCCAAACAACTACTTTCAAGATAAAAATATGCAGTATATTCACTATTGTTAATTTCCTATTTTTTTGAAATTATGTATTATTTTCATTATTTTTTGTTTTTAAAATAAAATAAATGGAAAGATATCCCTTGTTCCTTGGTAGGTAGAACCAATATATTCAAAATGGTTATACTTTCAAAATTGTTTTACAGATTTAACGCAATACCGATCATAACACCAGTACTATTCCTTACAGAACTAGAGAAAGTAGTCTTAAAATTCATGTGGAACCCGAAGAGACCTAAAATAGCAAAAGAACAAAAAAAAAAAAAAAAAAAAAAAAAAAAAAAAAAAAAAAAAAAAAAAAAAAAAAAAAAAAAAAAAAAAAAAAAAAAAAAAAAAAAAAAAAAAAAAAAAAAATTCTGGGCAACAAAGTCAAGCCAGTAGTCATCATGATCCCATACTTCACTGCAGTGATACATACAGCATGCAATTGGCAAAAAACAAACAACGACAACAAAAACAAAACCAAAAAACAGACCTGTGGATCAATAAAACAGAATAGATGATGCAGAAGCAACTCCAGGCATACTCAGCTACCTTGCCTTTGACAAAGGATCCAAATTCTTTTGCTGAAGGAAATCTCACCTCTTTAACAAATGGTGTTGGGAAAACTGGTTATCCACGTGATAAAGATTAAACCCAAGCCGGGCGTGGTGGCGCACGCCTTTAATCCCAGCACTGGGGAGGCTGAGGTAGGAGGAGCATTGTGAATTCGAGGCCGGCTTGGGCTACCTGAGCTACACAGTGCGAACCTGCCTCAAAAAACCAGGGCTGGCAGTTTGGCTCAGCGGCTTACGCGCCTGTCAGGCAGGTTGTGAGTTCAATCCCTGGTGCCGCAAAAAAAAAAAAAAAGTTTAAACCCATATCTCTTACCATGAATTCAACTAAAGTTCAAATGAATCAAAGATCTAAACATTAAAACAGAAACAAATAATCAGAAGAGAAAACAAGTGATACACTTGAAGACATAGGTGTAAGCAAACAGTTTCAGAACAGAACCCTGGTTACAGAAGAAATAATGCCAAGAATCGGCAGGTAGAACAACATTAAGTTAAAAAGCTTCTGAATAGCAAAGAAAATCACTAATAGGATAAACAGACCACCTACAGAATGGGAAAAAGATTTTTTCAGCTACTCTACAGCAAAGGATTAATATCTAGATAAGGACTAATATGAAGAACTCAAAAAAATTGACCCCCCAAATTAAAAACCCCAATAAAAAGTTTACGTCTGAGATGGATATACACTTCCCAGATGAAAATTCAAATGGCCTATAAATATATGAAGAATATTTAACATCACTCATAAGTCAATAAATCCAAATTAGAAAAAACCTGCAATTTCTGTCTCACTCCAGAAAGAATGACTGTCTTCAAGAAATCAATGAATTAAAAAGATTCTGGTGAGACTGAGGGGAAAAAGGAACATTTGTTCATTGTTGGTGGAAGTATTAACTGGTACAAACAATGCAAATCAGTATGGAGATTCCTCAAGTACTCAAATATAGAAATTCCACTTGACTCTGTTTTCCCTTCTTAGCTATCTTCCCAAAAGAGTTAAAGACATAATACCACAGTGGTGCATGCATACCAATGTTTTAGAAGCACAATTCATAATAGTTAAATCTTGGAAAAAGCCTGTCCAAGTTCATCAACAGATGAGTGGATAAAGAAAATGTAGTATTTATACACAGTGGAGTGTTACTCTGCCATAAAGAAGGATAAACTTAAATCATTTGTAGGAAAATAGATGCACCTTGAAACCATAATGTTAAGTGAAGTAAATGAGACACACAAGCTTAAATATCACATGGTTCCTATTGTAGGAGAAACTCAATATATAAATAAAGTTTGAAATAAAAAACAGATAATAGGGAGAGAGATTGAGAGAGAGAAAGAGACAGAGACAGAGACAGAGAAATGTTAGTGTAACCCAGCATGGACAATGTGTCTAATAATGCACATTGATTTAGTATCATTGTCATGTGTTTTATATGTGTTTTGGCCTATTATTTCGGTTGTTATTTTGTAGACATGATAATTAACTTTACAAACATTTGTAAGATAAATAAATGAATCTGATACTGGCTAATAAGGGAGGTGAAGGGAAGAAGAAAAAAGAATTAACATATGTTATGCACATGTACTGATTCCCTACTATGAATTTAATCATTATGTACTGCGAATATGTAATAATAAACATTAAAATTTTTAAAAATAAATAAAATGTGTATGGAAATTAAAGAAATTAGCATAGCCAAAAACATTCTTAAAGGTGCATAGAAAAGCTAGTACTTTCTCATGCTAAGACTTACTAAAGCAATAGTAATTAAGACTGTCATGTTTGTGAAATAGTGTAGAGAAAATTTTAAAACCTATAACCTGGCAGTATATTAAGAGCCTAAAAGGCAGGCCCAGCCCATTTAGACTCGGCTAGTCTTGAGATTCCAGTGCCAGTTGCAGCGTCTAAGATGAGTGTTACACAGCCAGAAAGTGCATCGTGTTGTGCTAACTTGCTTCAAGGAAAAGACTGGCTCAGTTAACACAATGACTGTTTCTTCCTACTCACCCAAGCCCTTGACCTTAAGAAATGCCCAACCAAACTTAACTAAAATAAATCTGCCTAACAACATATGACCCAGCCTATTTAACCAATTACAAAATAACGTGCTATCAGCCATTTGTACTTCCTGCTTAAAACATATATAAGGGTCTTCTTAACCCCAATATGGGGCTGATGATTTGGAACTCAGTTTCCCTCAGCCTGCTGGCATAATAAAGAGTTGCCTTCCAACTCCTCAGTGCCTGTGTTTCTTCCATATCATTTGATTTTTTCACAATAGAACAGAATAGAGACAGCAGAAATAGAACCAAATACTTATGTACAACGGATTTCAGTGAAGCGCTAGTGTAATTCAACTGATAAAGGAGAGTCTTTGCAGCATTTATTGATAGAACAGCTATCCCCATTCAAAAATATATAATTAATGTCAACTAATATTTTATACCATATACAAAAGCAGGACAAAATGAATCATCAATATAAGTATAATATGTAAAACTATAAAACTAGCTAAACAAAAAATTTAAAAAAGATTTTGCCTTTAGTTAAGTGGAAACTTATTAGATGAAAAAAGCACAAATCAGTTTAATAAAAGATAAATTTGATTTAACCAAAATTTAAGCTTATGAAAAAATAAAGAAAAATTTTGTTACAAAATAGAGAATAAGAATCACTAATACACTGTGTACCATAATCTTAAGAGTGTCCATAGAAGTAGAGCCAGTTTTAATATTTTCTTTGTTAATTTCTGCTTGTATTATATTAAAATAAAGATGCAAAATAAAAAGCAAGAAAAATTTAAAACTTTTGCTCTTTGAATTTTAAGGAAAAAAAAAAGAAGGAGAGAGAATCTATCAACTGGCTAAATTATCTGCAGAAAAAAAGTTGATAAAAGACATCTACCCAGAATGCATATAGAACTCTCTTTGCTGTTGGAAGCTTGTTGGTTTTAACAAGTCCCACTTGTTTATTTTTCCATTTGCTGTCTATGCCTTCAGTGAGCTATATAAAAATTCTTGCCAACACCAACATCAAAGATCTTTTCCAATGTGTTTCCTTCAAGGAGTTTTATAATTTCAGGTCTTGTGTCTTAGTCTTTAATACATTTCAAGTTGAAACTTTGTGCAGTTTTATTCTTTTGAATGTTGATATTCAATTTCCCTGGCATGATTTATTGAAGAGACTACCTTTTCCCAACTGAGCCTTCATGGCATCCTTATCAAAAATCAGTTGACTCTATATGATTGGGTTTATTCCTGGACTAGTTATTCTGTTTCATCGTCTGGTTCTATGTTAGTATCACACTGTCTTAATTATTACTTCTTCATAATTTGAATTTTAATTAAATTATATTGACTCAAATTGTAATTGGAAGTTATGGAGCATTTGCATTGAGGTTTGTTTCTCCATCTTAAGATAGGTTTGGTTAATGAAGTTCTTTTTTGGTTTCATACAAAATTTAGAATGGCTTTCACATTTTTGTAAAAAAAATCAGAATTTTGATAGGGATTTTGTTAAATTTTTATGTTGCTCTATGTTTTGTAGATATTTTAACAATATCAATTTTTTCAACTCATAAACTTGTGATATTTTTCCATTTATTTGAGTCTTCCACAATGTCTCTCATCAGCGTTTTATGAATTTCAGTGTTTAGCTCTTTCACTTGAATAAACTTATTACTAATAATTTTACTCCTGTTGATGCTATTGTAACCGGATTATTTTTTATTTCTTTCAGATAGATTACTAACTGCATAAATGACTGATTTTTACATGTTGAGATTTTATATCCTTAAAACTTTGCTGAATTTGCTTATCAGCTGATAGATTTTTGCTGGGTACTGACCAGATCACTGGATACTTGTTGGGAGAACAGTGGGGAAATGAAGAAAGGCAAAAGACAATTTTCAAAGTATAAGAAGGTAAGGAGGAACCTGCCTCTGGTGGACAGGCACAGCAATCTCTGAAGCTGACCCACTTTTATTAGCAAGCAGGAAGGACAGGAGAAAGTGTGGTGTACTTTTCCTGGAACAGCAACTCGAATAGTAATAAATGGGGGATAGTTTAATGGAGAACAAGTTCTTCTCCATATCCATATGTCTCCATTCTTTAGACTGTCCCCAGTAGATGTTACCCTGCCTTAGGAGTGCTGTGGTTGCAAGCTTTCTCTGGATAGCCAGGAAGCATGGCAGCCTTCCACATACCCCTCTGTTCCTAAAGCAAGATCACACTGGCCTCAAGACCACAGAACCCCAGTCACATAGCCTGGGCCCCAGCATAGTTAAATAGTATTTCGTATCCCCTGGACCCCAGCAGATTTCCAGTGAAAGATTTAGGGTTTTCTCCAGATAGGCTCATGTCATCTGTGAGTCAGTATGATTTCATTTCTTTGATATAAATTTAGGTGTTTTTTTATTTCATTTTCCCTGTCTGATTGCTCTTTCTAGTACTTCCAATACTAAGTTAAAACAGAAATGTGAGAGTGAACATTCTTGCTTTTTAGTGGATCCTAAAGAAAAATTTTCACTATTTCCAGATAAAGGATTGCTAAACACAAGGAACTCACATATCAGTAATAAATAAATAACCCAAAATAATCTGATCAAAAATTAGGCAAAAGCCTGAATAGACATTTCTTCAAAGAAGAAGTAAAGATATCCAGTTGGTAAATGAAAAGGTGGCCAACAACACTAGTCACAATGCAATATCACCTCATACCCATTACAAAGGCTATGATAGGAAGGAAAAGAGCTAAGAATTATTGGTGAAGATGTGGAGAAAAGGAAGCAACAGCATAGTATTTTTGGGAATGTAGATTGGTGTATCCACTACTGAAAAAATGTTTTGTCTTTTAAAAAGTTAAAAATAGAGCTACTGTGTGACTTAGTAATCCCCCTTATGAGAATATACTGAAAGGCAAGGAAATAATCTTTTCCTAAAAATATCTGCACTCCCACATTCATTGTGGCACTATTCACAATAGCTAAAATATAAAAACAACTCAAGTTTCTGTTGATATATGATGAACAAGGAAATTGAGGCTAGATACACATACACACAGAGACACACACAAAGACAAGCACACACACAGAAACACAGGGGAGTATTATTCAGCCCTTGAAAAAGAGATCTTATGCTTTTCTGCAAAAACGTTGGTGAATTTAGAGAATGTTGTATTACAGAAAATAAGTCCGACCCAGAAAAAAATACAGCATGATCTCACATGATTGAGTTTCAAACACAAATGTATTGAAACAGAGAGCATAAAAGTGAATACCAGGGGCAAGAAGGTGGGGGAAGTGAAAGATGAAGGTCAAAGGATAAAAGGTTTCAGTAATAAAAGACAAATACTTGTAAATTTAGCAATGTAATATAAAGGGTATGTATAATAAATAATATTGTACATTGTAAATATAAGGGAGTATATTTTACATATTTTTACCTACAATGACAAAACAAATAGAACTAGATTAGATGATGGATATGGTAGTTTGCCCAACTGTACCTATCATTTCACTATGTGTATTTATATCAAAACATAATGTTTTAACTGTGTACAAAAAGAGATCAGGAGTCTATTGACCTAGACCTGAATCATTTCTTTATCATAATCACAAAACATGAAATTTTTGAAGTTGAAAGGAAGACTTCTCAAAAATTCAATAATAAATCTTCTACCTTCTTGGAGTTAATTTTTTCTTATTATTGTTTATCACCAAAAAAGATATGCAACATGATAAACACTCAAAAAGATGTGTGGCATAATTAATCATTATGGAATGGAAAATATAGGGACAATGGGATAAAACCGCACACCTATTAGGACGACTAAAATTTAAAAGAAAAAGAAAAAAGTTAAAAATTCATACTAAGAGCAAGGATGTGAGGTAATTGAAATGTTTATACAATGCTTTCAGGAAAGAAAAATGGCACAACCACTTATGAAAAGAGTTTGATATTTTAAAAAATGTTACCAATTTGTAAACTGAAGTACTGAATCTGTATTAAATAAAATACACCAGGGGTTAAAAAAATAAAAAAAAGTTAAACAGGAACTTGCCTAAGAATATACTACAAACTAATTACTCATAAGAAGTGAAAACTTATACTGTGTACACACAAAGACCTATGTACAGGTGCATTTAGTTATTGTAGTAAAATACTAGAAAACAGCCAAATGTCCATCAACTGGCAAATGAATAAAGAAATTTTTTGTGTACATGCCATGGACTTATACTCAAGAATAAAAGGAAATGAATTACTGGTACATGCAATGAGATGGATTATTCTCAAAAGCATTTTGAGGTGAAGAAGAATGATGCAAATAGCCATATCCCTTATCATTCCAACTACATGGCATTCTGGAAAGGGCAAAACTCTAGAGAACAAAGTCTGATTGGTAGTTGCCAGGGGCTTAGGGAGAAGGAAAGAAATTGACCAAACATGAGCATATGGGAACTTTTGGTGGTAATAAATATTATTCACAATGGACTATGATAATGGTTACATGACCACATATGTTTGCAAAACCCACAGAACTATGTACCTCAAAAGAATGAACTTCACCAGCCTCCACAACAGTAGTGTGGTGACTTGTTAGCTTTCAAGTACAGAAATATATCCAACCCTCCTCATGTTGACACCTTTAGCATTGAAGACAGATGCTACAGAGAGGTGATTTTCTGGAAGAGGAATGACGAGGACCTAGTAAACTGAGTAATGGAATTTAAGGAAAGCAAGCATATGAACAAAGGGTATGTTCAATCAGGTAATAAATTGTCCTTCCCTTTGTTGCCCATTAATGAACAGGAACTGGGGAAGTGGTTGCAGGTCAAGCACTAGGAAATAGACTCCATGACACCTGGCTAGTCTGGCCTTTGGGTGTTCCAATGATCTTTTAGTGTGGAAACTTGCTCACCAGCCAGTTGGACAGTTGCAAGTTCATCTGATTGTGATGAATAATATTAAGACTTTTTCTAGGAGAAGAAGTCTGAAAGATTTGTCCTCATCAAATAGCTATTAACAAAAATTCACACACACACACACACACACACACATACACACACACACGCACACCTGGAATAAAAGGAGGAAAATTTGTGATCACTATGTGAAAAAACTGGGAAGACTGGCAGACTTTTAAGTGACTTGTGAGATTCAAGGGGACTGGGATGTATGCTGCTTATTAAAGAGGAATTGGAACATTTGGGTCATCTAATGGCTCAGTCCCTCCTGAAGTCTATCATGCCTACTATAGATCTGTGGAGAAGACAGTAATAGTTTCAGTTTCTTTGCAGCGTATACTGGCTGCTAATAGAGATCTTTCCCTAAACCAGAAAAATTCCCTTAAAAAAATATAAATAAGTCATTGACTAGTGTTCAGGCTCTAGACTGGATTTACAATAATGATGAAAGTGGCCCATAGAAATCTCAAACATTTTCTGTCAGTCATGCCACAATGGAAAATCCCTTAGATTTGTATGTGGAAATTGTAAGAGAAATTAGGTGATATTATCTTAGCAATGGGTGATGAGTCTTTAAATTAATGTGAACGCCTCAAGGTTATCACTGTATAGCAAAGCCGAAGTAAGCCAGGGGCCACAAATGCCATGGCCTTTACTGGAAAACAGTGAAGCTGTGGCTGCTGGTGCCAACTTCATGCCATGACCTAGGATGAACTAGATGGGGCCAGTCATGAGAATGTTGCCACTCAATAAAACATTGAGTTGGTTGAAAACAATGCAAGTTCATTTGATTGAGTCGAGAGTAGCTACTGTGCTGCTCACAATGGGAAATAAATGTGTCTCTTTACTTGGTGGAACAGCTCACTTGTCAGTCTCCTTGATTGCTCTACTTCTTCTTGTCCTGAACTCAGCTTCTTTAACAAGAAAAACAATAGGGATGGGCCTATGGTCTGCTCGTATCCCCAAGAAGTACTAAATGCAATGCATACCTGTCAGTATGCTAGGGAACGTGGAGGGAGAAAGGACTTAAATTTGATGGCTGTGTTGAACACAGGTGCCCAACTCAGCATCAACTCATTAACTAGATGTAACTAATGAGGAATGGGCACGGTTCAGTGTGGGGTACAGAAGTCAACATATCCTTGTAGGTGGACATTTTTAGTTAATTAAATGCACTTTTGTGGCTTCCACTGATGAATGAATATTGATAGAGAAGTCCTCCCTTATCTGCAAGAGATGTTTTCTAAATGCCTGAGAGTGTGGATAATATTGAATCCTATATGTTAGGCTACATATTTTTCTATAGGTTCACACCTATGATAAAGCCTAAGTTATAAATTAGGCACAAGAGACTAATGAAAAACCAATAATAGATCATAATATGCTACAATAAAATGATATAAATGTGATCTCTGTGTATCTCTTAAAGTATCTTTTTATACTATACTCCCCTCTTTTGTGTGATGATGTGAGTAGAAAGTTACAGGAAACCCTCAAAGGTTTCTCTTTGATGAATCTGAATTACCAGCATAGAGCAGGAGGGAGAGAGATTTCATTCTGATACTCCAAACAGTGCACAATTTAAAACTTATAAATTGTTTATTTCTGGAATTTTCCACTTAATATTTTCAGACTGCAGAATACAAACTTCAGATAAGGGGGAGTACTGTATTGATGCTTTGTGTGCAGATAACTGTGAATGCTTTTAAAATACAGAGATTCTTCTGGTCAGAAAATCTACCAGAAAAGTGCTTGATGAACATTTAGTACACTCCTAGGGTTACCTACACTCCTCTGTGATTTGTCACTAGTGAATGAGTCAGGTTTTAGGGTCCGTGACACCTTTTAAAATTATAATCTTAATTTGACATGTTTATGGGGCACAGTGTGATAACTCAGCACATGTATAAAATGTATAGTGAGCAAATCACCAATGTTAGCATTTCCATTTCTTTACCATTATTTTGGAGTCTTAGAGCTCCTCTCTTCTAGTTATTTATAAAATATATCATAGGTTATTAGGAACTGGTCATTCCATGGTGGGATGCTAGAACCACTTCCTTTATCTAACTGTAATTTAGTACACTTTATTCATCCTTCTTCTGTATGCTCTCCTCTCCACCTTTCCCAGTCTCTAGTAACCACCATTCTATGTTCAAATTAATGTTTTTTAGCATTAACATATGAGAGAATATGCATTTATTTGTCTTCCTGTGTCTTATTTCACTTAACATATTCTCTAGTTTCATCTATTTTGCTTCAAGCAATTCAATTATTTTTATGACTGAATAGTATTTTATTGTGTGTATATATACCACATTTTCTTCAACCATTCACCATTGGATAAATATTAGATTGCTTCTCTGTCTTAGCTCTTGTGAATAATGTTGGAGTGCAGGTATGTCTTTGATATGCTGATTACATTTCATTTGGATTTATACCCAGAAATAAGATGGCTCACATGGTAGATCTAGTTTTAGCTTTTTGAGGAATCTCCACACTGTTCTTCATAATGACTTTACTAATTTACATTCCCACCAACAGTGTATGAGCTCCCATTTCTTTATTCTCACCAATAGATGTCATTTTTGGTAATAACCATTTTAGCTAAGGTGAGATGATATTTCAATGTGGTTTTGATTTGTATTTCCCTGATGGCTCATGATATTGAACCTTTATTCTTATATATTGTGGTCACTTGAATTCCTTTTTTGAGAAGTATCTATTCAGATCATTTCCTCATTTTAATTGTATTATTTGTTTTTTGTTGTTGAATTTTTGAGTTTCTAATATATTCTGAATAGTAATCATTTTTCAGGTGAAAAGATTTGCAAATACGTTCTTCCATCTTATGAGTTATCTCTTCACTCTGTTTATTATTGTCTTTGCTGTGCAGAACTTCTTAATTTAATGTAGTATGATTTGCCTATTTTTGCTTTTGGGGTTTTATCCAAAAACCATTCCCTATAGCAATGTGCTTCAGTATTTTGTCTATTTTTTTAGAATAGTACTTTCGTAGTTTCAGATCCTACATTTAAGTCTTTCATCAATTTTGAGTTTTTTGTATAGGAGTCAAGTTTCAATCTTATGCATAAGAATATCCAGTTTTCTCCACATCATTTACTAAAAAATCTTTTCTTAATGTATGTTTTTAGTGCCTTGTCAAGAATCAGTTGATCTAAGTATGTGGATTTATTACTGATGTCTCTATTTCATCCTAGAGGCCTAGGTATTGATTTTATACCAGTACTGTTGTTTTGGTTACTACAGTCCTGAAGTATGTCTTGGAGATGTCAAGTTTTAGCATAAGTGAGTCTGTTCCTTAATGTCCAAACCCATCACTATACAAAAGTGGTATCCTGTTGTTTGGCAAACCAGAAGACTGGGTATCAATGACTCAGACAGTAGTACAATTACACCTCTGTCATTAAGAATAGTTAATAAACCCTGAAAAAATTTATACCCTACTCTATAAATAAGGTTTGGAACTATGTGACTGGATTCACAATGCTTAGAAACATCCCTTCTAAAAAGCATATATTGGCTTTTACTTGTTGAAAGTGAGTGTCTGACTCATGAAGTCCTTGCTACTTTCTGGGCTGATACTTTTCTTTTGTGGTGAGTCCACTCAGACTCAATAATTAATAAGTTAGGGACTGTTCAAAAATTCTCACTTGTCAAATGGGAATAGTATATTTGAGAATTCAGGCAGGTTGACCCTGACAGTATCTTGCATTTAGATGTAAGACTCTCAGTTGTCTCTGAGAGAAACTTTATCTCCTATTCTATTACTTTAGAAAATTATTTGAAAGAAAATTATTTGAAAGCAGTGCATATATCCATCTTATGGTCTATTTCATTTACAGATATGTACTAATAAAAGTTCATAATGTGTATACCACAAGATATATACACCAAAAGATATATGTAAGAATATTCATAACTCAATTATTCACAGTAATGAAAAAAAACAAAAAACTAGAAGTATCACAAATGCATACCAATAAAGAAAGTAAACAAATTGTGCTATAATCACATAAAAATATTGTTATTGAAACGAACAAATTATAAGAATATGAATTTCAAGAATATGATATGAACAAAACAAATCAAGGACAGGATTATACTATATTTTTCCATTTATATGAAGTTCAATGGAATGCAAAATAATCTTGGGGGGTAATGACTGGGACAGAGCTTGTTGCCTGTGGCTTTCTCCTTTCCTGATCTTTGGTTTGGTGGTTACCTGGGTGAGTTAGCTTTGTGAAAACTCAAGCTGCTGATGCATAATTCAGACAAGTTTTCTTCTATTGTACCTAAATTAAAATTATTACTAAAACAATCAGCAGTATGATACAAGCAAAGTATACACATTGAAACTTCCCTACACATTAAAAGGGAATCAAGGGGAAGGGTGAGTCAAGGATGGTGATGGAGGGTAAAAATGAGAAAGTATGCTATGTACATGTACAGATCTGCCAACATTAAGCTCATTAATAAAAAAGAAAACTAAATCAGGTTCATTGATAAGAAAATGCTGAAAAACCTAGCATACACAAATGAGAAAACTACATGCAAATTATAGTTCCTAGTATAGAAGCAAGAATTGTATGTAAATCTGTAATATTCAATCCACCAGGTAGTGAAAAGGAAAACACACCAGTAGGAATTAGTGTTTATTTTAGAAATTCAAGCTTAGTTTAATATATATTATGCTTTCTATAAGAATTAAAATGCATTTGAAAAATAAATTATCCCTATGTCTCTGACTTAGTTCACTTAGCATTATGTTCTCAAAATTGTTACCTTGAAATGCCTTGTTTATTTTTCTTTATTACAGTGTAGTACTCCACTGTGTATAAATACATTTTCATATCAATTTGTCTATTGATGGGTGTATGTGCTATTTCTAAGATCTAGCTGTTATAAATTGTGCTGTTATAAATATACTGTATTCCTATAATATGATGACTTTAACTTTTCTAGGAAGACACATGAGAGGGGATACAGGGTCAAATGAGATTTTTATTTTTATTTTTTTGAGGATTCTCCACAGATTTCCATAGTGATTGTACCACTTTGCATTCCCACCAATAATATGGAAATGTTCCTTTTTCCCCATGTCTTCAGCAGCATTTGTTATTACTAGTTTCTCTTAGTTCACTGAAAATTTTGTACTGCTTTCTGTTTTTTTCTTCTTTGTAGAGAGTCTTTTTGTCTATATCTTGCACTCTGAGTAACTACTCTTAAGATTATGGTACACAAAGTGTTAACTATTATTTTTAGCTTGTTTTGTTATGAAAGTTTGTTTATATGCTCATAAAATAAAAAAGAAAAACAAAGCATCAATTCTAAATAATTCTCAAACAATGAGAGAAATTCATTTCCTTAAGTATATAATAGTAAACAATACTCACACTTCACTGTGAAACACTTAAAGCATTTTTACATCAATAAAAAAGTATGACAATATTATCATTGACTACTTTTCTAGACTTTAGAGACAATGCAATAGAGCAGGAAAATGAAATAGAAAACACTGATAAATTGGAAATAGTATTCTATTAATATTTTAATAGACTTTTAAACTGTATTATCATGTACCTAAATAAAAGAAAAAAATTAATAAAAGAACTATTTAATAATAATAATAGTCCTGAATATGTTGGACAACTACAAAAGACATTTAAAAACAATTGAAAAGTATAATGAGAAAAGAAATCTTCTCACTACCACAAAATACAAAGTGCAGGAATTTTTAGCTAGAAATTAGAAAATTTTTCTTCCATTATACTTTAATTAAAAGTACAAAATTTTAGTGAACATTATAAAAGACTACTTAATAAAATAAAGAGAAATGCTATACTTGTAGATTACAAGATTCTCTCTCATATTTAATACTGAGATTCCATCTCACTCCAGAAAGAATGGCCAAGATTAAAAAGTCAACCAACAACAAATGCTGGAGGGTCTGTGGGGAAAAAGGAACTCTTCTCCACTGTTGGTGGGAGTGTAGACTGGTACAACCACTGTGGAAATCAGTGTGGAGATTCCTCAAGAAGCTAGGATTGGAGATCCCATTTGACCCAGCTATCCCACTTCTGGGCATTTTCCTAGAAGAACTGAAAACATCATACCACAGTGATATTTGTGCACCCATGTTTATAGCAACCCAATTTGTAACAGCCAAATCTTGGAAACAACCCAAGTGCCCATCAATCAAGGAATGGAAAAAAAGGTGTGGTATTTTTATACAATGGAGTATTACTCAGTTTTCAAGAAAGATTGCATTGAGACTTTTATAAGCAAATGGACACAATTAGAGACCATACTCATAAGTGGGATAAATCAAACCCACATGTGTAAATACCATATTGCCTCCCTAGTGTAAGAAACTGAAAAAGTATATATGGCCCAAAATCTACAATAAATACTGTGTAAGAGTAAGAAACTGCTCAAAGAGCAAAAGTAATTGAGAAAGGGAAAAGGAGGAAAGAAGGAAGGGAAAATGAAAAAGATATAAATCTGTATATATGTATATGTAAGATAACTAAAATGACTATACTGCTGAATGTACCAGTTATTGAGTAAGATCGGTTAATACTCATATGGTTAGATCAATTTTACATGTCTATATCTGTTAATGTAAACAACCATGTTGAAGGTAACGATATGTAATATTGCAACCATTGTCAAGTTCCTATTATCTTGTTTTGTAAACCTATAATGTTACTGTTGTGGATTTGCTCTTGTCGTTTGTTTGTCTCTTTTGCTTTTTGTCTTTCTTATGTGTCTTTTTTTCTCTTAAATAAAAAAATTAAAAAATATATATTTAATAGTTATAGCTATATCAGTAAGCGTACTAATGTTGGGGAATTTCAATTATTTCATAATTCAGCTGGAAAACTATACCAGGAGAAAATAGAAAAGAAAATTATAGAAGTAAATAAAGATGAATGTTTTGTATTCCATCATACTAAAATGCGCAATAAAGTTGTAATACTTAAG
Organism: Dasyprocta punctata; assembly: GCA_004363535.1. NCBI lineage: Eukaryota > Metazoa > Chordata > Mammalia > Rodentia > Dasyproctidae > Dasyprocta > Dasyprocta punctata. Next base: position 15,437 of record RJWM01015409.1, read on the forward strand.
ATAGTTCTGTCTTAGTTGGCACACTAATGGAGTATCTCAGATATTCACAAATACACACACACACACACACACACACACATAATTTAAAAGCGGCAAATAAAGTCATAAATGGGTAGATTAACCCTATTCTTCCCAACCATAGGTAATTTTGACAATACCATTTTATTGTGTTCAATGAAACTACTTTGATTATATATACTGTAAAATTGTCATTGTCATATTATGTACTCATCCTTTTCTTGCTTTGTTCACTGAACCTTCTGGCCTTAAACTTGATACAGGCTGTTTATGAAAATCTAATAGTACATTTTCTGGAACATATAGCACTCTATGGTGTGTATCCATCAAATTTTGAGTGTCAACTTTCCCAGCAATGAGGACCCAGACTGTCTCAATTCCTTATCATCATATAACTTCTGATAGAATGTTGTAACATCAGTTACTTGGGCCAGGAGATTTTAAGTTACTTACAATGACTGTCTTATCCTTGGTTCTTCTATTTAGGACATGCATCTTCTTTTGGCCATAAGTTTTACACTCATCAATGTGAATCCCTTCCCTTTGGGAGAGCAGTGCCATTCAACCTGAGGGACAAGGCACAGTAAGTGGCACCAGCCTTCCTATGTGGTCTGTGCCTACTGGATTTGATGCCTCTCTATCTTCAAATCTGGACTCGTCATCCCACTTGTGATCAGCATCCCCATACTAACCTTTATACCCTGAGAGGTAAGGTGGGTTCCAAAAAACAATGAATGTTTTAGAATTAGTTGAATTAGGATTGGAATCTTAGCTCTTGCTCCCTACCATCTGTACGACACATGCATTCCACATGGCAAACTAGACATACATTTTCTAAAACCACATATTTTATACTTATGAAATAGTAATGGTGATGTTAAGTGCATCAGGGCATGGTATGGCTTAAATGAGAGGATGGACGGAAAGTCTACTTCTGTTCTTTGAGCACACCAGACTGTCTTTTGAATATGCTAAGTCATAGAGTATATTTTGCCCGCGAGATTCTTCCATCACGGCTCACTCCACTATCCTTTTTGAATACTTGTTGAAATATTACCTTTTTAATGAGTTCTGTCCTGATCACTTTAAATAAAATTCCTAGCTTGATATGGTTTGTGTCTAGATGTTCCCCACAAAGTCTTATGCAGTCTTAGGCTTTTTTGGAGGTGGGTGAATCTAGAGTCTGTGATTGATTCATGTTCCAACTCTGAGATTAAATGTGTGAGTTCCACACCTGCCCTAGGGTAGATACCCTGCATACAATATAAGGGACAGAAAGAGTTTTGCATCCCCTCCCCTCCCTCTCTTGTTGCGTTTGATATCTTCCACCATCATGAACAGTTGCCCCTCTGCCATGCCACCCTATCTTGGAACCAACTGGTTATGGATTGAAACCTCCACAAACTGTGAGCTAAATAAACTTTTCATCCTTTAACTTTGGGTGTCAGGGATTTTGTCTCAACAACAGGAGAAAAGTAACTAAGACACAAGCCATCTTTTTTCCTACTTTCCAACTTTCTCCCCACAGTATTTTTTTTTTACCTTCAAGGACATTAGGTAATGTATGTGTTTAATTTATTGTTAGTTTTCTATCTCCCCTCGCTGGATCCAGTTGAGGACACAGATCTCTGTTTTATTTAATGATGTTCACTTCCAGTTGCACTGTGTTATAGTTTGTGATTGGATGTCCCCCCAAAGCCTCATGTGGTCATGGAGGACAGGCTTTTTGGAGGTGTCTGAATCTAGAGTTCGTGATTGATTCATTGTCTAGTTCTGGAATTGGGAGTGTGAGTGCTACACCCGTCCTAGGTCAGGTAGCCTGCTTACAATACAAGGAGGAAAAGAGGCTTGATCCTCCCCTATTTGCTCTTGTTGCTTCTGCTGTCTTCTGCTGTCATAAACAGTTTTCCCTCAGCCACACTAACCTGGCTGAGAGCCAGCAGATTATGGACTGAAACCTCCACAAACTGTGAGCTAAATAAACGTTTTCTCCTTTAACTTTGGGTATGGTGTCAGGTATTTTGTCTCAACAGCAAGTGAAAAGTAGAACATGCTGGCTCATAGTTTTTCTTAGTAAACATTTGTTGGATGAATGCATGCTATACTTAAGAGTATATTTCTTAAGAAATAACGATGGTCTTAAAAGTCAACCTAAGAGGTTTCCACACTGCCATTTGAGTCAGAGTATTTGGACAAGGCCACTTTGAGGTCTGTATGGGGTTGGTGTCTCCCAGCAGGAGTTCCTACCCCCCGTCTTTAACTATAAGGTAGCAGTCAGGCCAGAGTTATCCTTGCCCGGAATAGACACTTCTAACTGTCTTGTCTTGTCTTTTCTTTTCTTTTTTTTCTTTCTTTTTTTTTTTTACAGTGGCTCAAGCCACTGAGCTAAATTTCTGACCCCTAATAGTCTTTTCTAGATGTAGTTAAAGATAACTCGCATTTGATGACCTTGAACACAGGAAGAATAATGCTGTAGATACCAAATGAGCTCCGTGACCATATGCAAAATAGACTTGCATTTTATCCATTGGCCTGAAAGCTTGGTGAAAAAAAACAAATTTCTAAAATTTGGACTGGGAGCTATTTTTTGGTAATGGAAAATAAAAACGGAGTGCATATTGAACAAGACTGCCCAGGAGTCAATATGAACAAAAGCAAAGCACATACATCAGTTTTCAGACTATAGAAATAATGTTGTAATCCCTGGTGTTAGGAGAAGCATCAATGGCTGAGGATCACTGGTGGCCTAGTGCTAGATATTCTCTGAAACCTGTGGGTAAACAGAGAATCCAGATGATGAGACTGGGCACTGGTGTCAGTGGTGTCTATGGAAGAGATGCCTGAGGGCTGATTACTTGAAAACAATATGATGCATGTTTGGCGGGGCAGGAGTATACCACACAGACTCATTTCCATGTCTCTCTTTTCTCCTGTGCTCCTACTACTCCTTTGCCATTGTCTCTTCCCCTTCCTTCTCACTATCTTCACTGCTCTCCTCCCTTCCTTCCTCTTGGTTCCTCTGTTCTAAGATGCCAGTGGTTCCCACACTGTTGTTGGCATCAGAATCAACAGGAAGGCTTGTTAAAACACAGTCAAGTTTCTCTCCTCATCCAGAGTTCCCCACCTTTAGCATCTGGGCTAAGGCCTCATCCCTAACAAGTCCCCAGGTAATGCAGATGCTATAGGCCAGGGGCCCAGAAGTGCTTCTCTTTTGCTGATTCTTCTTCCTTACCTAACTCTTACCTATGTCTGTATCTTACCTATGTCTGTATCTCTTTGTCTCTCTCTGTTCCCTTTGTGTCCTACCACCTCTCTTTGTGCTGTTCTAAGGTCACAGATTTCTCTTTTTGTAACTGGAAATCAAGAGCAGGATTCCAAGAAGAAAACCTCACCTTCCATTGCCTGGCACTCTGTATTCCAGGCATAAATTCTTCTCTCTCTGATGCTCTTCTGAAGTCTTTTTGTGTTGTCTTCCTGCCAGTGACTGTGATGCCTTTACAGACAAGGTGGGAACTAGAGCCCCATGTCCCTCCACACGACAGGCCTGAGCCTCTGCTCCTCCCTCCCACAGAGAATGCTTGTGCGTCTTCAAAGACCACAGTGATGGGGAAGAGATGATAGAAAGTGAATCCATTAAGAGACGTAAAAGCTGACAGTTTCAAAAATAATGATCTGGGTTTCCTCTTATTTAAAACTATCCAGCTGCCCTGCTGCTTTCATAGTTTCTGCAACTGACACTCAGCTACACTTGGAATTAAAAATACATAAGCGTTTTCTGAAAAAGCTGCTAATTTGAAGGTCATCAGGAGCAAAAAACATTTTTTCTTTTATTTATAAAAAGGGCACCTAATAAAGCTATTAGTATATACCCTCCTCCCTGGGCTTTTGTGTACTTATTCCCTCCAGGTTAAAGCTGACTGCCTCACCTTGGTCCCAGTAATGTGCCCTCCTGTTGGCCGTCCTTTCCCTACACCTGCCCTTTCCCTGACACCTGCATGGCAGTCTGCAGTACTTAGAAGAGCCTCTGACTTGCAGTGGACTGGGATGATGTAAGTGGCCATTAGAGTTGGTGAAATGGCCCTGTCTTCCAGGGAAAGGACGCTTCTGGCAGTTAAGTGCTGATAGGTTCAGAAGCACTTGCCTTGATAATGAGAATATTTGGGATAATTTCCCCTGTGGGCTGCAGCTTGTGTCCTTGATCCCTTAGGTTCTTGTCAGAGCAGCCTGGTGCACACACTTTCCCCTGGGCATTGAACCCCCCTTGCTGCTTTCCTGCTATGTCACTGTGATGGCCGCCAATCAGTTCTCCACTGGGCTCTCTGTTCAGGCAGCGGGAGCTTTCTATATCTACCTCAGCCCGGTAGGCCTAGGAGCATTTGACTCTGCAGAGCTACCAATCACAGCACCCCAGAGCCCTTTCTTCAGGTGTGTACCACATTGCTCCTTCTTGTGTCTCTGTCCCCTGATGACTTGCTTCGGCCAGCCCCTCTTCACAGATGCAAAACAACCTCGTATCCTCAGCCATTTGTTTTACAAGGGACATTACTAGAAGCCCAGCCTGTCAGCAGCTTCCTTGCAAATTTCTACTTGCAAAAAGAACATGGGCTGGGGGTGGGGAGATAAGTAAGGGGAGAGAAGGTAATGAGGCTGGGCTTGTGGTTGCCATAGAAATCTAGAAACAGAACTGACAGCTGAAAGTATTTCATAGAGCAAAGGAGGAGGAGGATGAGAGGGGAATGAGTTGGAGTGACTCTGCATAAGAAGCAGCTGACCAATGGGCAGTCACATACATTTGTTTAGAGGAAGGGCCCTGAAGAGATAGGGTCCAGGGCCAGAGTTTTACATTGTGCCAGAGTGATCAGAACTGAGAAAAAAATGTACCCATAGGGCCTGAAATTAGAGAAATAGCAGCATCTACAGAAATGCAGCAATGCACAGGAGAATGCTCTAAACCCTTGTATCACACACCCAAAAATGGGATCACCAACCACTCTGCACAAGGTAGAACCCTGAGTTGTGAGGTAACCCTGGGATCCCTTATGAAACCAGGATGTGCAATAAAGGGAAGATAGAGATGCATTCTGTCCTCAGTTAGCTTCTTCTCTCCGAGATTTATTCCTTCATTATAACAAAGTCATTTTGGGCTTGCTTAACCAATTTTCTCTCAATGTTCTTATTTCTTTTAATTACATGTGCATGGCAGCTGACTGTGCTTGCTTCTTATGGCGAGCTGGAAAAGGGATGACTTCCCTATCATATGCAGAATACAATAAATCTACCCTAGCCCTTCAGAAGACTCCAGGAGTTCTGAGGCTAGAGGTGTGTTGATGGCCCTGAGAGCCAGTGTGAAAAGTAGGCATGGCCTGGGTCCCCAAGGCATTTCCATCAAGGCCAACAGAGGCATCCTTGTGAGCAAGGGCTATTGGTAGCTGGAGCCCCAACCCCAGCACACATGATATCCCCTGCAAGTGGTGGGAGCTGTAGGATGTCTGCAAATAGCCAACTTGCCTCCTGCTCCACCCCTACTCTAGAAGGCCAAACTGTGATAAACTGGACACCTGGTCACCTTCAGGATGCTGCTTTTAGTGTAGCCCTTCCTGTATCATTTTAATTTACCTGTTCACTCTGGTAGACTATGAGCCCCATTAGAGAAAATTCTAAACCTGGCACTCACAGATACTAAATACAGATTTGTGAGTGGGTGAAAGAGCAAAGGAGCAAATATATATATAAATATTTTGATTTTTGGAAAATTCTCAAGTCTTTCACTGCTGGCAGCAGCCGCTCCTCAACTTTTCCAACTCCTACTGGTTTTCGAGAGAAAAGATCTCCATTTTCTATGAAGACAGATTCAATGATGTCTCACTGTTCGCTTTCCTGGTTCTTTAGTGCAGGGCTACCACCATTTTAGCACTGGTCATGGGCTGTTTACTTTTCTCCACTCACAGCTGTATTTTGGAAGGCTTGCTTTGTGTCTACCTTTCTGTGGCAATAGCAGTGCTATAATAAGATTCTCCTGAACCAACTTTTAAGAATTACTGTAAGACACCACTGGTAAGGCTGGCCTGACAAAGCTAATTAGACAACCCCAGGATCTGTATTTAGTTGGTGAGGTTTTCACAAATACTTGTATTGCTGATCTTTGTTACAGCTTCCCTGACTCCAGGCATCTCCCCTAAAGCAAGTCACTTTCAACTTGACCTTAGTCTAAAGCAGGAGCTCTTATCACCAACTTAGACCAAGGTTCAGGAAACTACCGAGTAAATAGCCTTCTGCCTTTTATTTTTGAATAAAGTTTTATTGGAACAAACCATGCCTACTTATTGAATTATTATTTATGACTGCTTTCATGCTATAATAGCAAGGGTTGAATAGTTATAAGATAAATCATGGTCCAAAATTTAATATATTTGTTACGTTGTTTTCTACAGAAGAAATAATTGCCATTCCCTGGCTTAGATCTGTTTACTTGAGTCTGGAAAAAATGCTCTGCTTTCATGCTTGGTTTCTTGCTGGCCATGTTATTCAGAATCGCAACAGTTAACTAAATCTAAGCACCGTAGGACAGTTTGCAAATAAGACCAAAGGAATGATGTTCACTCAAATGAAATCAGCCATACAGTAATGCCCCCTGAGCCAGACAAGTTAATGCTTGGCAAAATGCCCTTTCTGTGAAACATCCCAGCAGGAATTGAGCCCCATGATGGGAAAAACAATAAAAAAGTTGTTAATTGTTAATTTGGATGTCAGAGAGAATATCTTTCAAAGTTGTTGTAGGCACTTTGCATTTGGAAAATATCAGATTGTGAGTAAGGCTGAAGGTCACTAATAGGCAAAGGAGACTTTTTCTTACTAGGCAAAGTGGATAAAAGCTGATGCCAGCTGCTCCATCCTCCAGAGAGACCCATCACCAGGTGCCTGGTTCAGCTGCAGCATTTCCATTTAGTGAGGGCACAGATGAACCATACAAGCAAAGGGTGTACAACAGGTCCTAGAGACTTGTAGTAAACATGCCCCAACCTTGAATTTGGGGTAAAGGAATGATCCAGAAGAATCAATGCACTCAAGGAGTATGGTTAGGCTTTGGTTTCCTAGGTTTTAGGTGACTCATGGCAAAGATACCAGATCTTAAGTTGATGAATTACAGTTTATTATGTGATGACTGTCCCAGTCCTGCAGGTTCATGGTTTGGGGAATCTGCCAAAGATGAAAATGCATGAACTGACCATTAGAAACCAGAGAGCTGAACACCATAATTGTGAGAAATACAAGGAACCAAGGGTCACAAAAGAGAATAGCTGATCCAAACTGGGGGATTCTGGGATGTCTTCAAGTAGAGCTGCTGACTTTTGCAAGGTAGCTATGGAGCAGCCAGATGAAGGGAGGTGGGAAAGGGTAAGGATGGAGAAAGGGTATCAGGCAGTGTGCACTTTGTGCATGCCAAAGGCGTGCTATTGGGAAAGAGAAAGAAAAATAAGTAGAGTGCAGAGGTTTCCAAATTTTTATTTTTCAATTCCCTCTGAATTATTTTTTTGCCATATTCACATGTTCATTGTATTGTCATTTAGTTACTATTTTTCCCTAAAACCAAAACAGAATTTTACCGTATAAACATTTTAAAAGAAAACATCATAATTTCTACTACATGATGTGCACATTTTGTGCTAGATATATTTCTCTTTGGTGTATTTTAAAATAAATTCCTAATTACTATAATTTTAGAGAATTTGGACAAATCAATGGTATACTCTTGTCAGTCAATGGTATACTCCACTTATTTTTGGAAACCCAGCAGGTCCACCCCTGAGAATGGCTTTGTCATAAAAAAAAAAAATTACTGAAGAAACAGGGAGAGGAAAGCTTTTCATATTGACAAAGAGGCCTAGCAATTGGGCTTTGGCGGAAAGCAGAGATTTGATTAAGTACCAGGAAGGAAAGGTGGCTGGCTTTTTCAAGTGAGCAAGCAACACACTGAAGAAAACTTCCCAGAATCCAACCATTGGTCCAATATGACAAGCAGGCTGGGAATTCACACAGGAGCAAGGCAAAGACACAGCCCAATCTCTGCAAACACGCAAGGTGAAGGGCAAAAATGATTAAGATGACAGATACATGCAACTGTGAAGTTCACAAAACCCCTAATCCACAGAGGTTAAGGATTGACCTTTATCAGAAGCCAAGAAGACTTTTTTACAACAAATCCCAGGCACTGATTCACTTTCTATTTTTAGGTCATGTTCTCAGATCCTTAAAAGTGAAATAATCAAACTGATACTAGCCACCATTTACTAAGCCCTTCCCAAGAAGGAGGAACTAGATTGTGTGATTTCTATGTTACGTGGCTCATATGTGGCTCCTCATTTCATCCTCGCAAAAATATTATGGGGTAGAAAATATCACTTTCATTTTACAGATACGGCTTCAGGGTTGAGCTAAATTGCATGCACTGTTCATTAGAACAGGCACAGCTAGTAGGAATTCCCAGGATGCACCAGCTCAGGCAGTAGTGTTGTTTGGTGGCTCAGAGAACATGCTACACACTGATAACCTGGGTTCAGATCCTGGCTCTTCAGTATGTTCAAAACAAGCTCCTTGAACGTCTCTGAGCCTTATTAATTCATTTTCAAAATGGGTGTAATGATATCAGTTATATAAGTCCTTGATTTGCCTGTCTTGTAGTAAACACTCAAAAAATTAACAATTGCTGTTATCACTTATGTTGGATTTATTATTATTATTTTTGAGAACTTCTCAAGTGTTCATAATTTCAGTTCCCACCCCAGGAGCACCTCCTCTAATTAGCTGACAAAAAGACTTGCTTAAATTCCAAATGTAGAATGCTTCCAGCTGTCCCCCTTATACCCAAGCTGGTATGGGAGCCCTAATCAGCTTATCCTTCTCTGCACATCTATTGGCTGTGGTCAAAGGTCCCTGAGATGTCTGTGATCAAACAGGGAAGCCAGTTGACATACTAAGCATTGTTGGCCTTTGCAGTCCGCCACTTGCCTGCTCAGCTTCCTATGTTCAGATCTTTCCTAGTGCATAGGTGAAAGCAAGGCCACTGCTCCAGCATGGGGGCAGGGTTCTTCAGAGAGTCAACACAGAGCCATAGCCATCCAGCTTTGGAAGAGTCTTTTCTGTCTGCACAGCTGAGATGTGGGACACTTTCTAAGGCCTTCGCTTCCTACCAAAACACCTAAGCATGCATCTGCTGATCTGTTGGTTCAACAGATTCCATAGTATCTGAACAGGTACAGGTTGCTCTGCACACTGAGATAAACTGCAGTAATAAAGATCCTTATGAGAACAGCCCTGCCTTCCCACCCCATCCAGTTTGGTTGTTTCCCTATTGTACGAGGTTGGAGAAGCTGAGATTGAAGGATGCAACCTGTCCTCCCACATGCTACTAGTGACTGGAAAAGCCATGTTTTCTTTCATCTGTCTGACCTGTCTTCTGGCTCACCTGCTAATGGCATGCCCTGCCCCTTACCTTGCATTGTCTCTGGGGGCTACTATAGTCAGAGACCTGCTGTGTCCTAGCTATGTCTTCTGGTAGCTGAAGCTTTGGCCCCTTAAGTGGGATGAGATTACCCTGCCATGCTGGGACTTCACCTGGATGGCAACACTGTGTTAAAGTCATGACTTTGTAGTATAATCCCAACACTCTGCAAAGCCCCCAGTACCCGAAACAGCCTCATGCATGTTTGATCAATGAATAAGTGGAGTCTTATTCTGCTATGGCTCAGTTCCTCATTCCCCTACTCTAGTTCCCGGGATGCTTGTGTTTTTCCTCTGGGTTTTGCTCTATGGTGAAGGCTCTAACAAATAGATCTACCAATCCCACGGGCTTCCTAGCTGGTCCTGTTGTCAGGCCCTTCCACTCATTAGGCTGTCTATGAACTTCCTCTTGACTGCCGATTGCTGGTAACTATATACTGTTAACCTTGTTGCAGCCATGAATGCAACATCTATTGTATATGTGTATGACTCTCTCTGATCCTGTTCCCAGGAATACTTATATTTTGACTCTAAATTTCCTAGAGTATTCTTCCTTCTGGACTTAGTCCCTCTTGATCTGGCTGATCATCTGTCTCATACATATTTGTAATGTGTGGGTCTTGTGCTGGGTACTGGAGACACAGAAGTTATATGGTTCATTTCCTGCCCTCCAGGAATCCACTGACTAGAAGGTAAAGTGAGCAGGCTGAGTGTGATGGAAATAAGGACCATTGTGTCGGAGGTGACTTAACGCACATGGGGTCCTCTTCACAAGACATATGGCCTCTGATCTGGTCTTGTTGGACTCAGGAGATTCTCAGTAGACAGATTTGAGGGTAGAAAAAGAGGTGAGAAGAGGGTGGGCAGGCAAAAGTATTCCCTGGTGTAAAGTTAGGCTAGAGAGGTGGGTTTGGGCCTCCTATTCACAACTAGAAACCGGCTGTGATTCCATTGGTGGCAGGCAGTCATTGAAGGATTCTGAGCAGAAGAGCCTGGGATGTTTTCTTCCTCCTTCCCTCCCAGCTCCTCTCACTATCCACTCACCCACTTCATCAGAAACCAGCATGTCTACCCCATCACTACAGCAGTGCTGTCAAAGCTGTGGGCCTTCTAACCAATCAGCCTTGGACACTAAGTGATTCCGTAGATTGTGACGAAGTTGGCAGACGAGCTGAAGCTCTGATGGAATTGGAAGTCATTCCTCACTGCATTCTTCCTACAAACTAAATTAGAATCGTTGTACTTGGAGTTGCAAAAAACCATCCCTCTGTCTGCACTCCCTGCCTTTGTGGGGCTTGATCCTCAGAATTACCCTCCTTCTCTTTTTCTCTCTACACAGAGCCTCACTGACTTTTAAACATGCCTATGTCTTCCTTTTAGGAAGTAATCAAAAAGCAATGACCAAAAAGATTCTCCTTCAGATGTATTTTATTTTTCTTCTCTCCTTCAAAGCGTGTTCTTAGAAGGCTATCATGTCATCTTTTACCTCCATCTATTCAGGTCTTCTGCCATCATCTCCCTGCTGAAACTGCCCTTTGCCCATTCATTCCTGTGGCTAAACTCATGATCAGTTTCCAATCTTCACCTCACCTTAACCTTCCTTACTAGCACCAGACCTTGTGGCTACTTTCATCCCTGAAATGTTTTCCTTTGGCTGCATGGATGCTAAATGTTCCTGATTTTTTCCTCACCCCTGTGATGGCTCCATTTAGACTCCTCTGCCAGACTTCCTTTGCCTGGACAACCATTGAGTTCAACTGTGCCTCAGAGTTCCACACAAGCTCATCTCTCTCTCCTTACTCACATTACCATGCAGGAAACTCTTCTACGCTAATGCCTTTAATTAGCACTGGTTAAAAAAAAAGTGGTTCCAAAATCTCTATCATCAGTCCAAACCCTGATGAATTATGGACCACTGTACCCAGTGGCTATGAGCATCTCAGGTTCATATTGTATAACCTCTCCCAACCACACGCACACATTTTTTTTTCCCTCTATTTGTATACCCTATTGAATGATATCAAACTAGAAACTTGGGGTGTCATCCCTGACCCACTTTCTTCTCATTTGTATTTCTTAGATCGATCTTTTCTCCACCCTCACTGAAGCTTCTACACCTTGACTAAGACCATCATCCATCATCTGTGGCCTAGATCATTGCACCCCAGCCTTCTGATTAGTCTCCCTGAGTTTAATCTAGTTCTTGCCCTTCTGTTTTTCATTTTGTGACCAGCATTATTGGCATAAAGTAATTTGGTGATCAGGATGGTTAGTATAAAGTAACAATTATTTCAACACACTTTTATTCAGGATAATACCGAGATTTCTCATCATATCACATAATAACCTTTATGATCTGGCCCCTGCCTACACCCCCAGCCCCCCACCTCCAGCACCCTGTTCCCAGCCCTGATGAACAGCCATGCCATCTGCTCCCTGGCTTTTGAACCTTGGCCCAACTATTCTTTCCACAACTAACACCCCCCTTCTTGATAACTTCTTCCAGTCCCTGGGTTCTAGTTCAGCGGACTCCTTTGGGGATGACTTTTTCAACATCCTGGGACAATAGCATTTCCCTTTCAGTGCTCCAGTAGCCAGGGTCATTTCCACAGTGAAGTTACTTATGATTCTGAATTCCCCTATAAAGATCATAACTAGGACTTACTTGTCATTGTATTCTGTGTCAGAAACCCATTTTCAGAGCTAGAGCCTTTGCTCATATACATGAATATGAATTTAGGTAAGATCAGAAGAAAAAATCGTCATCTTGGGGTGAAGAGAAGCTTTTTCTTTTAGGAGAACAGAGCAGCATGTGCTTAGTAGCTTAGATAAAAAACTTATTTGCCTGTAATTTTTTTTGTTTTCTAATTTCAATTTTTTTCCCCTTCTGGTAAGTGGCAAGCTACAGGAATTTTTAGAATAATGGCAGCTTTAGGAAGATCGAGCAAGTCTTGGAAGAAAGTCTAGAAATGGGCTTTAAAAACACTAGTGAAGCTTTCCTGGCCACAGAAGTTCTGTCCATCCTCCTTGCTGAGGTACATGTCACCTGGCAGGACACTGCCCTGTGCCTGCTTTCAGGATGAGCCAGCCTCTGTCCCTGCTCCTCTGTGTCTCTCAGATTTGACCAGGAATGGTGTTAAATTAATTTTTGTCTCTGGGGGTCCTTGTGCAGTGACTGACACTCAGTGGGAGGCTGCTGTACCCCAGACAGGGGCTCTAGGAAAGATTGCGACGCCGTGTTAAAGATTCAGACAAGGCTGAAAGGGAGTGCTTTAAACTTCACAAAACTAAAATTAGGGTAGGCTACGATTGATAGCAGTTAAGAATAATTGAGAAAGATTCCAACTTAATACCTAGAGAGTAATTTATTTTAAAGCATGCCATCTAAGGTCATGGACTTCTGTAGGTGAAATAATGACTTGTTAAACTTTCTTAATTCAAACTTATTTCAACCACCAAACATTTCCTGAGCTCCTTCTATATGTTCGGTGGTGTGCTGAGGGTGGTGATCAGTGGGATGACGTCCCTTCTGCTGGTTCTCCTCGAGGAATGGCCAGAAGGTGCTGGTTGAGTTGCAAGTCATGGCTCTCAGCAGCAAAGGGACGTTCTCATGTGGCATGGGAGGGGATCAAGGGCCTGTGACAACAAGGCCAGTCCAGAAAGGATGCAGGGTATGAAGGATCTCCTTGATTTTAGATGTGTGATGGATCCAGGAGTCTGTCTACATCACCACTCTATTTGGTCTGCAGCACACACTGCCCAGCCCACCAGGCCCTATACTCTTCCAGGAGTAAGAGTTAGTTTCTGCACCCATTCATAGTTGTAAATGGCTTATTTGAAGATGCTCCCTGGTTGTGAGTCACATTTTGACCTCAGTCAACTTGAATGAACTTCCAGTGGTGTAGACACCACTTCCCCTGTTTGACAATCTTTCTGTAAACTTAGGGATTCACCTCTACGACCACCCTTGCCTTTACCCCAATGTCTTGGACAATACAGACCCGTGTGTTGCTTTTGAAAATGATCCTGTGACTTCCATTTGAACTGCCAGGTACAATAAAAGAACTCACCTTGGCTTTAGTCTCCAAGCTTCTTTCAGTACTGGGTGCCCTTCAAAAATGCTGGCCAGGGTCTGTTTGCCACTGATCACCTGTCATGAGTTTGCCTTCCCCTCACTTCACTTGAAGGGGACTTCTTTGTGCCCTCAGCCACTGCTTCTAGAGTCATTATTATTTCTAAAATGATGAAAATCTCAAATTAACTACAGAGGCTTCTTAGAACAAAACAGAACCATCAGGTTCTTGCATTTTTCAACCAGTTTTTTGTAGATTCTCTCCCTCCGCCCTCAGTCTCTATCACCCTGCCCCCAACATCTCTGGAGTCCTATTCCTCCACTCCCACCAGTTTCTCCGTTCTTTTGATAAGTCCTCATTTCTTTCATTGAGTGTTATGGGGGCAGGGAGAGGTCTCAGAGAGGTGGTTTAAACCTCAAGATTTCCCAACAAATACCAACGCTATTCTTGTGACTTCTGACACATTAGCCAAAGTATCCTCTACCTGCCCTTTTTGTGATCCCCATCTTCTGATTCTTACAGGTTCCCTCTCTGCAAGCTACACCTTGGCTATGCATCTCAGCTGAAAATTTTCATCTCAGCTTGGCTCTCAGAGCCAAGGTCACTGACTACCATGCAAAGTATATTTCAGAGAAATGTCTCCATTAGATTTAGCCCTCTGCTGGATAATGAGGCAGCATGTGCAATGGATCTTTAGGGACTGCTGTTGAGCATTCCCCCCAGGCATCTCTAGTGAAAGTGTAAGGGAAACCCTTTTAACCAAAGGTGCCTATGAGCACAGATACCTCTGTTCAAAAGACCACAGGCCCTTCAACCTCTCTCCGTCCTTCATGCCAAAGAGCATTAGGGTTTGTTCCCCTCCTTCTGAGTATCTCAAGAGCCTCAATGATTATTATATCCTAGGTCAGGGGCTTTATGTCTAGTATCACAAATTCTTGGAAAGGTAGGTTACTACAGTGCAATGTTCTCAAAGTGTTGTCCCTGGACCTGAAGCACCAGCATCCACTGACCCTCTCTGAAAAGTTCAGGTTGTCAGGTTCCACTGCAGGTCAAACAAATCAGAAGCCAGATGGTGGGCTGATGACCTACACTGGAACAATCTTCTCTGGGTGATGCCAACTCAGGCTCCAGTGTGAAACCCACTCAAGCAGTGGCTAAGAGCAGAGAGTCATACGTCTGAATCAAAATCCTTGCTCCACCATTATATGGTATAGGAAGGGTCTTTGTCTCTCAGTTTGGTAACCTGAAAATCAGGTACAGTGAAGTATCTGCTGCCACTTCACACAGTTATGGAGGAAGGAAACTCCAACATGTAAAGCACTTAAGAACATGCTTGATTCAGATGCTTTTCATTGAAGGCAAGTGTTGCAATCTTATTACATACAGGAGGAAATGGAGGCCAAGAGAGGTTAATGACTGGCTCAGGGCCTCAGAGGTAATGTGTGAAGCCTCACTTGCTAGTGATATACCTCCTTCCCTGTCCTGCTTCCTACTCTATATTCATTCAAGGATAGAGGAGAGGCAATTTGGAACCTGACCCTGAGTAGGGTATTTGTGTGGTGCTGAGAGTTCAGTCATGGCCATCCTACTGAGATCTACGTCCAGACACTTGGCCTTGGCTCTGTCATCCACTCATGTTTTACTCTGTGCACTTGAGGACTCTCTATTTTGTGAGACCTTATAATGACACCAAACTAAAGGGTTTCACTTCTACCTTGAGCCTGTTTTGTCCGCAGTTTGTAGGGTGGGTGGCCATTGGTGGAAGTGTGGTAAGGATTTGGGGTTAAAGTTGCTGCTTAAGGAATTTGGTAACAAATTAAAATTCTTTCCTGTGGAAAGCTGAGAGGAGATTAACCAAATTGCCTAGCCTTGTAAAACACCCCATGGAGTGAGGTCTTTGGGGGTAATTAGTAAATTGCACATGGGAATGGCAGGCAATTAATAAAGGGAGGCCTTGTCTTCTACCCAGTGGGCTAGACTGGAACACTTTGCAGCCACATGAAAATCTGCCTCAGAATTATGTCCATCTTCTCCTATCCCTCAGGGGTCAGGACAAAGTAGTACTTTAAAATGAGCTGGCTAGGTCAGAGCTGCACCCCTTGGCTGTGAGTGTCTTTGAAGGACCGTACTGCTAAAGTGAATTTGGGTAGGTGACTTCAGAAGTTAAGAATCTCCCATCTCACAGTTGCCTAGGACTAGAGGAAAAGGTTGATACTGCCTTCAGTAAGGCAGTAATAAAGTATTAATAAAGCTACTTAGGCACCAGAGTTCCTGTTACCACCACCAATCTTCCCAGCTACAGGTTCACAGACACACCATGAACAAGCAGTCTAAAATGCCTTTTATGAAACCACCCTGCGTCTGCAATTCTCAAATGCAGTGTGCAAATGGAAATCAGTGTGATCTTGTATTATGAGTGATTATCTTGCTCACTTGCCATGACTTCTTATTTGAGGTTTTCACATTTATTCGGGTTTTCCTTTGGGTCGCACCAGTGCCAGTGAGTATACTGTATTCTACTTTTGGGGAGGCATGGAGTCAGGGCGGTGTTCTCTGTCTTCCACATTACAGAGAAGAAGGATGGCTGTGAAGGATCTTCCTGTAACCTAGGGACAACCTGCTAGGGTGCATCCGGGGACACACACTCTGACACCATTCGACGTAAACCCAGACATGCTTCTGCTGTTTTTAATTAGACAGATAAAATTAGCAAGGATATTCAGGTAAAAGGAGAAATTAAAAATATTTAAGTGTTAGGTGGAATTTACAAAAGTGAATTGAACAATGAGGTACAATAAGGAATGTAAAGAGAAACACAGACACAATTGAAACATTCCTCGGATGCCACGTGGCTTAAGCTAGTCCACAGGTAAGGCAAGAATTCTTCCTTGCCTCCTCTTAAACTGCAGATTCCAGGGATATGGAAGAACATTCTCCAGAAACACTTTTCTTCTCCTTTTCTTCAGATGTTATCAAGAATAACTCATCAGTCAGTATCATTCTAGAACAGCCCACACTGCATTCAATTCAAACCACTCACCTGTTTCCTGTCTGAATTTGCAAACTCTTGAGAGTTTTTTCCTTTCACGTTTATTTTTTCACCCTTCTCCTCAATTCCCATTAAGTCAAGAGGCTCCTGGGACAACCAGAAAGCCAGACCAACAACATATTCTGGCCCCTTTGGGTTTCCCAGGTGCACAGATTTCCTAGTTCTTTTTTCTTGTTTGCATCTGTTACGAACAAGCACAGTCATTTTATAACGCAGACATACATATGCGTGCCCTTGCACACAGAAACAGGTTTTTCTATTTTTTCCCCAATTTGTGGTATCTTTTTCCTTTTTGCAGAAAATGCAAACAAAAGAAAAGCAAGGTTTTCAATTGAAGGTACATCTCTTCTTCAATATGAAGACATTAATTGAATTGGTTGGATCCCCATGCAGTGGTCAGCAAAGTCCTTTGGCAACTGACAGAACAACATCTGGAGACTCAGGAGCTGGGTTTTGTTTGAAGAAACTTCCCTACAGGAGTCATGAGCAAAGGGAATGGATGTGGGAGAGTAAGGGACTCTCAGGGAGGAGTATGAAAGGAGAAAAGAAAAGAATGTCATTGGTGAGGAAGAAAATGGAACACAGCTTCTGTTCCTTCCTTCCACCTCCTTCCCTTCTTCCTGTAGACAGCAGCTCCAGCCTAGTAAGGGTGGGAGCCGAGTTCAATCTTATTCCCCCAACAAACATTGTTTTGTCTCAGCTACTGTTAAGATCACCTTTCTGTATCTTAACTAGTATGCTTTTGGTTTCCCATGGTGTCATAGACATGCTTCTGTCACTGGGAGATGAAGGTTGCCTGCAAACAACAGGTCCAATTTATTCATCATCGGTGGAAACACTTTTCGAGCTGAGAAGTGGGTCTCTCCAGCACATTCCACAGTGGTCAACTGCTAGGCCCCCCTGGAGCCTGGTCCTTTTCCTTCCTCTCCTTCCCCAAGAAGGCAAGAGTCTCATGCCATGGCTGTTGGTGATTGACTCATCTGGACTCTCATAGAATGGATGCTGTTCAGGATCTTCTTCTGATGGCCTGCCAAGGTGACCCCTATTCTCAGGAGGTCTCTAGAAGGGAAACAGCCACAGAGGAAGTCATTTCGGTGTTAGGGCAACATTTCACAGATCCAAACTCATCATCAAAGGCATGCTCCTGAAAACAGCTGGGTAGGCATGTAACTGTGTTTGAAATCCAACTAGTCTAAGTTTACCCATGTTTTTGGCAAGCTTCCAATTAGATATTTCCTGTCTCCACGCAGTGGTCCTTGTCTCTAATGTCTCCTCCAGTGTGAGCAGTCTAGGAAGACCCTCCCTTACTCTAGGGATATGTTCCTCACCGCTGGGTTCTGCCACAGACCCTTCATTGTGTCTACGACCCTCAGATGGACTTGAATTTTCCTCTGCTGTGTCTTTTAACACTTCCAAGGCGTACTCTATGGGGCTTCAGTTATTCTGTGGAAATTTCTGCCTGCATTAGTGGACACCCACTGAGACTGAAAAGATATGGGGCCTGCCTGGTCTTCAGATGTCTTCTCTTGAGTTTCACATTTCTGTCTCTATTTGAATTTTCATTTCATGCATTTTTAAGAAGGGTGATCTCAAAATAACTAAAAATATCTGCTCAAGCAGGAACCTGAAGAGTATTTCTAGGATGGGGTTTGTATTGGATTCATCTTTGAGCTGTATTAATATGAACAAGTTCAAGGCTTAAATTTGACCTCAGGAAGGTCCATGCACCTTCTCTTAATAAATAATAATAATATGTAACACTGCTTGAGTGTGTCCTATGTACCGTATACTATTTCATCTAAACTTATAAGGGTGCTTTTTGTAAAAGTTGACAAAGCACTACAAAATCACAAATAACAGTACTTTAGCAGCAATCATTTCTTTACATTGGTCCTATGGGCAGGTCATTGGACATGTGCTTCCAAAGTGCTAATCTTTTTGTCTTTTACCACAATGAGATGGGCACTATGATTGTATGCATGTTTATAGACAAGGTAAGTAGTGTTAAGAGAAGTAATGTGCTCAAGATCACACAGCAGGCAAGCAGTGAAGGAGGTGGATTCACATACAGGACAGCCAGGTTCTCAGTGCCCAAGCAGGGTTTCTCTCAGGACTGTTAAAGTCCTGACTGTGTTTCCCCAAAGCCCTCTTGAAGCCAGCATGACAGATCTCTTGGCACACTGCATACCGTGATGGACACTGGGTTGGGTGTCTGTCCAAAATTCCTTCCCTAGCCTCCTTTCTGCTGGCAGTCAGTCCCTCAGGGGCTGCAGCTGGTTGAGATAGTCAGATTGCCCATGGCTTTTTAACAAATACTTTTGGGATGCATACTTGAATTTTGAATTCACAAATTGCCTCACAATCTATTTTATAGAGTCATTCACTTTCTTTTTGCATCTTTATCCTTCAAGAAAAACACTGAATTACTCCAATAGTGTACGTACGTGTTGTACTTTGAACTAAATCCCTTCATTTTCAGTTTGACTTTCCTTTCAGTCTTCCCTTTGTTCATATCCATGTGACTATCCCCGATGGAGGGAACTACTTCCCTTGGTCCCTTCACATTGTGGGGAATCACACAACTGCAGCCCCTACCTACCTACACGGCAGACTGCGGTGAGAAAGCAGGAGTCGCCCATCTTCATGAATCCCATGTCTCTGCCTGAACTCAGGCCTCGGACCATCTAGGGACATCCATGTTACCTCAAAGGATGGGAAGGCTGGTTTTCCCCTGCTGAGGTACTTTTTAAAATTGTATTTTCTGCTGTTCGGTTGGCAATCATTCAAAATGCCAGGAACTGTCCTTTTTTTAAGCATCAGGAAATGAATCTTTTTGAAAAATAGATTCTGATGTTTAGTGGATTCAAGGCTAGATATATATTCAAACCATTTCCCTGGAAAAAGTGGAGGCTCCATCATTTCTGACAGGAACAAACCTCATGGAGGTGGAACTAGACTCCAGGAAGACTGACTCCAACTAGTCATAGCATTAGGATGTTGTCTTTCTGGGGCTCAAGGGTTAGGGGTGGACCTCTCCATCTTCCTGTTCTGGACTCAGCAGCTGCCCTAACCAGGAGAATATCTTAGAACCTAGTAATGTGCCTGATACATAATAGAAGATCAATTAGTGTTTGATAATTGACTAACTGATAGATCCTCTCCCACAAGAAATGTGTGTTACAGGGCACCAGATCCCACCCTGAATCTTTCAGTACAAATGGTAGACCAGGAAGCCTATGAAGTTTCTTGAGGCATGTGTGTGTGTATGCTGGGGAAGGAGGTGGTTTCCTGGTTAGCATTATCTGAACTTCTACAAGTATAGAAGGCAAGAGGTGACCCTTGCTAACTTTAATCCAATGGTTCACCTACTCTGCTGCAGAGTTGAATCACTTGAGGAGCTTTAAAAAATCCTGATGCCTAGGTCTCAGTGGACACCAACTAGTCAGAAGCCTGGAGTGGGAACGAGGTATCAGTAATTTTTAAGTATCTCCAGGTGATTCCAGGGTCTGGCATAGTAAGAGAACCACTCTAGCCCTGTGGTGTGGGGAGAATGATTTTCTGGTGATGGCAGCAGAAAAGGAGGCTTAAGCCCTGGCTTTGCCACGTGTGACCACTGATGTCACATCATTTCAGAATATGCTGAACAGAAAGAGTGGGACGAGGTGACTATTTCCCAAACTGCAGTTCCATAAAAACCTGTCCCTCAAAAATATGGTTCCATGGTATTTAATAATTTTAAATAGGTTTCTTTATTTTAGAATTTCTCCTGGCCTTTATAATGCTAATATGAGCAGTGAATCTCCAAGAGGGTGATAAAGTGCGCAGTATTTCCCAAATTTATTTGACCACGGGACCTTTTTTTCCAAGGAGAACTTATTAACATTTCCCACAAGTGGTGCTACTCAGAACATTCTTGGGAAATGATGGACCACATGGATCTTTAAGACCCTTTCTGGCTCTTGTCTTATTTGAATAATTTTATTTTGTGTATTTCTCCAAATTCCTGTGGGAGCAGCAGACTGGTAAATAATTTGTGGGGGATGGAAATATATACTTATTTCCAAGCGCTATCGGGGACTGGGGACGTGCTCCCTGCACAGCCGCTTGCTACTGAATCAGTGCAATGCCTTTTCTGCTCCATTGTTTAAAGTGCTGGCTGGCTGTGTTCTTTCCATCTGGATGCTTGCTTTGATGGCTTGAGTTTACAAACTTAAATGGAGGAGAGACTCTTGGTGATTAGGCAAATGACATATGGTTACGACTTTGAAGATCTCTCAACTGGGACCCAGAATAGATCTCCCCCTCCCCCTTCCGCCCCTGACCACCTTCCCCTCCATCTTCCAAGGCACAGCCCCTCTGTGGCCTGGTTCTGTGCAGAAAAGGGGTGGCCAAAACGAGACTAGAAATAGGACTCACATCATCTGCAGTAGCAGGGGAAGGGCTACCTGTGTGTTGGACAAAGGGGTCTCTCGTCACTTACTCTGATGTCATCTGGGTGACCAGCTGAAGTGAGGTGAAGCCAGCAGTGAGGAAGCTGTCCCTGTACTGGACCATTTTGATGGCACCGAGCCACTCATCCACGGTAGTAAATGCTGTGAAATCTGGGATGGAGCGGTCAAGCAGGGGCTGGGAAGGCCTGGTGAAACAGAGGAGCAGGTGATCCTACAGCAGAAGAGATGTATGCACAGAAGTATGCTGCCAGCAGCAGGCTATGGCAGACTGCGGGGAGAGCAGCAGACTCCATGGGGCGGAGCCTGGGCTGACCCATCCTTCCTTACAGAACCCTACATCTGTGCCACTAAGGGTCTAGTCCCCCTGTTTCTGGGTACTGTCACAGGTCAATCAACACAGATAGGCGGATTGGCACAGCATTCAATTGAAGGGAAACCACTTAATTCCTTCATTGACTAAAATCTAGGATCCTCACTATCCTTTAAAAAATATGTCCAGTTCACCATGACCTCTCTAAATCTACTGGTAATATTTTTTTCCTTCCAGTGTCATCCTTGGTTACTTGAAAAAATGGAACCCAGAAATGGAACACCACAACTTTCTCTGGCCTATTTTTAAGGTAGCCATTCAGCCAAGCTGGAAACCAGGGTATCATCTTGACATTTCTCCGACTTCCAGTCCCAAAGATTTTTACCTCTCCAATCTCTCAAAATTATCTACTTCTTAGCTGGGCATGGTGGCACACGCCTTTAATCCCAGCACTCTGGAGGTTGAGGTAGGAGGAGCATTGTAAGTTCGAGACCAGCTTGGGTTACAATGTGAACAAGGCTGGCCTGAACTACATAGTGCAACCCTGCCTCAAAAAAAATAGGGCTGGGAGTTTGGCTCAATGGCTTAAGCGCCTGCTGGGTAGGCATGAAGTTGTGAGTTTGAGCCTCCCCCACAACAAAAAAATCTACTTCTTTGCAGTGCCAATACCCTGACTGAAGACACTATCTTGCAATCATGACTCTTGAAGTGTTCTCCTACATAAGGTCCACATTGCAGTCAGACGTTTTTTACAAAATGCAGACATGATCATGCTAAAAACTCTCAGATGTCATGAAACACATCAAAACCTTTAATAGGTGCTCACTGCTCTGAGAATCATGCCACAATTCTTACCAAGGCCTGAAGGCTCTGAGCAGCCTTACCCTTGCTCACCTGGCCACTCTCAGCCCCACCCATTCCTCCCCAACTGCACTCAGCACCAGGCCTGGGTTTGCTCACCCTAGATCCTCTGCACATTCTGCACCCTTTCCTTCTATTCCCGTCATCTTTCTACCCACCTAGTGCGTCATGCCTTCAGCCCTGAGCTGAGGGGACACTCATCAGGAAAACCTCTTTGCAGCAGATGAAGGTACAAGCTTTCAGTGCCCCATGTACCACTCCTGCCACAGGAGCTATTAAGGTTTCAATTTTGCATTCCTTTTCATGATCACCTGATTAATGTTTGCTGTCTTTAAATTATTTTAAACTTCTTGAGAGTAAGGAACATCTCTGTGTTACTCTTTCTATAGTACTGCATCAGGCAGAGTGCTTGGTTAATAACCACGTAATAAATTTTGGTTGAAAACATAAATTAATAAGTGAGTTAGCAATGCAAATGCAGCTAAGTAGCACAGAGCTGGAAAAAGCTGATAGCGGTTCGGTGCACTTACTCACAACAATACCCAACTGCTTTGTATTTCTTTGTTACACAACAATCACAAACTTTCTCTGCCAATACATTGTTGGCTACAATTCCAAGATGTAGCTCTACCTGCCTGAAGGACTTGCATAGTTAGTCGAGAGATGGCTTCTGGAAAAAGGATCCTTCAGAAGCAGAGAATCATAACAATCAGATCAGACAGCTCAACTACTCTACTGTACAGACTAGAGCTCAGTCCATCAGAAGGCTGCAGCAGGGACTATTTTAAAGATGAAAGGGAAGAGTCTTGGGATTCTTCACATTGGTGGATAAGCTCTGCCTCCCCATCTCAACAGAACAAAAGGCTATCTTCTACGCCCCCATCCAGAAGACCATCACCTCTAGGAGTCACCTGGTCCCACCAGACTCACACGGCGGTGATGGTTGCCACAGTCTTGAGACTTGCCGGGTTCCGGATCATCTTGTCCAGGGTGTTGACTATCTCTGCAAAGCGGGGCCGGCTATTCCGGTCTTTCTGCCAACAGTCCAGCATGAGCTGGTGGAGAGCAGCTGGGCAGTCCATGGGAGGGGGCAGCCGGTAGTCCTGCTCGATGGCGTTGATGACCTGCAGAGGTGCACGGGGTACAGGTGTGACTGCAGGAAGAGCGACCAGCTAGTCATTTACAGATTAGCCTGTGTGGGTAGAGCCTCCCTGACCAGGCTAGGTCAAGCATGCTGGTCTGTGACCACATGTCTCCCACCATAACAGACTCTCTGTATCCCCCATCGCAAGCTGTGGGCTTCTAGAAAGCAAGGACCACATCTGATTGTCCCTTGGTGTCCTGACCCCACTAACCAGTGCAGATCTGACACACATGGGATCTTTGCACATTCCCATTGAAGAGTGGTGAGGAACTTCCCTTTGTCGCCTCTCCTTTAGAAGATACCGGGCCCATTTGTGCTTTACCGGTACCCAGGTGAAGAAAGTATGGCACATGGGAAACCTGGTGAACCCATCAGTTATAAAGAACATCCTCATACCCTGAAGTGACTTTATTCTCTCTTTCCTGAGGAAAGGAGGAGAGGGACCAGCACTGACGGGGCTTGTTTTGTGCCAGGGACCCTCCAGGTCCTTCTATGGATTGTTTACCTGCATTTTCATGAGGCAGTAACCTGAACAAGGTCCAAGGTCACTAGGTTAAACATGTGGTTAAATAATATGAAAACTGGCAACATTTCAAGGTGGTCAAACAAAATGAATATCTCCAATCAAGTTTTGGTAATTTTCAAGAACTTCTGGGGATAATTTTGTAAGAATTTTGAGATCTTCCGGTACCATGTTTTTCAGATGTTTGTATTTTTCATTCTGCTTTTCTTAATTCCTAATTCATTCAAATCAGTTGTGCCTGTTCTGAGCTTTTTTTATACTAGAAAAAAAATAATTCTAAGTGGCCCAAGTGCTAAACATAGTTTATTATGGAACACTCACAAGACTTGGGAAAACAAGCCTGGAATGTAACACAGGCTTTAAAGTATGTTACAAAAATGTATCTATTGAAATGGAAATAAGCATACATTGTAACATGAGGCAAAAGAACAGGCTGTATAAATGAGGTATAGTATAATCTTGATTTATAAAAGACAGAAATCAAAACAAAACAAAATCCAACAATTACACGCATGCATAGAAAAGACCTTGGAAACGCCATACACCATGGCGTTAATGATGATAGCCCCTGGGCAGGTGGAAACGTGAATGTTCTTTAGGTTTTTCTCTTCACTTGTTTGTATTTTTTATTGTCTGTAATAATCATGCGTCAATTTTAAATTAAAATACCTTAAATAACAAAGAAAATGATTTTTGGAGTTCAAAGATTTTCTGGTGTTTTTAGAATTTTAAAAAATTAAATGTATTAGAACTGATTATCATTTTAACATTAAAAGTTGTTCAGAATATATTTCTCATCAGTTTATATTTTTACAATTTCTAAGCACAGCATATATGACATGAAATGGGCTGTGAGCTAATATAACCTGAAGTTATTAGAGATAATCAAGGTGCATTATTTTTTCATTCAATATGGTGAAAAACAAGCAAAAAACCATACCAATATTGTCACTACAGAAAAAGATCAGTAACTGGGAACATTCACTTTTGAACAATGAGTTGCCCTAACAACTTTTTACCTCCTCCAAACTGCTGTCAATCAAATTCCCTGCTGTCCTCTTAGGAGAACATTTTAACTCCATGTTCCCCATGAGAAAAACAGAGGCATAAGCAGTGAGGTAATTTGCCCAGAGGTAGACAGCTGGTAAGTGATAGGGCTGAGAATAAAGCACAGGTACCTGGTTTTAATTTTTTTTCAGTTTTGAATACCTGGAAAGCCACTCTTCCTAGGTTTTGGGGTGATACCTAGAGCCTAGGAAATCAGCCCCTGGAGCTGCTTGATGTCTCAACGACATGATGTGGCGCTAAACTAATCCGTGAGAATGAGCAGCTGGCATTATTCCAATCAGCCTGGCTCATTAGTCTGCCCCTTTTCCATCTTCCCCTAGGCAACCAGGTTAGGGGGGCCCACACCCACGTGGCCATGCTGCTGAGAGAACCATAGAGTGATTAGAGGCATAGGTCCTGAAAATCCGGGTTCAAATCTTAGCTCCATTTCTTACTAGCCATAAAATGCTGGGAGAGTTGTTGACTTCCTACAACTGCACGGGTGGGTCATTAAAAAGATCAAATGGCACAAGGAGGTGATGCACGCTGAGCACTGCACAATGCGTATCAGACAGAATCCTCAGCCCACGGAGGGTGATATTACTGCCGAGGGTTCTACAGTGGTCATTTTCTTGGCAAAGAGCAGGCTACTCCTAGTCATTTTGGAGGTCTAGGAAGTAGTGCTCAAAAATCACCAAGCATTAATAAATGCCGCATCCCATTTCCCAGCTTTCAGGATAGAGGATAGCCGTAAGAACTCCTTCCCATGTTTGTGTTTCTAAAGTGGGGGTTCACTCCATGTGCTATTTCTTCTAGATAATGTTATTAGTTCCTGAGCTGCTTGTGTGTGAGCACTGATGCCTTTGCACATAGAAAAGTCTTTACCCATAATCCAAAGAAAAAAATAACTAGGTTACTGATTGGTATACAGATAGCATTTATCTACTTATCTTTGAAGTGCTATGACCTTGAAAAATTTTAAGGATCTGGATGTTTTGTGTTTTTCTTTTTCTTTTCTTTTTTTCTTTTCTTTCTTTCTTTTTCTTTCTTTTTTTTTTTTTTTCTAGTACCAGGGATCGAACTCAGGACCTTGCGCTTGCCAGGCAGGTGCTGCGTGGCTGAGCTATATCCCTGGCCCTGTATTTTTCTCAGTATCTGTCACTTACAGTCACATTAAAAGAACCCTATATAAAAAATAATTTTGGTCCTCTAGTAAGATTTTGAGATCATTCTTTGTCATACTTCCCTTGCTAACAAGCATGTAGAACAGGGAGAACGTGTGCAGAAATGACTTCAGTGTGGCCACCTGATATCCTCGACACCAGTGGCCATCTTTGAATTGCAAGATAGATAAGGCCTAAGCTTGGGGACATAGGATGTCCTGCTCAGCAGAGATGGAAACTAGAGTGACATTTATGCTCCCCTAGAAGGATGGGGAGAGTGGAGATTACAGAGGCATCAGGTGGCATTCCCAGAAAGAAGAAAGAGCGAAGATGTGTATGTGTAGGATGGGGTGGGAGAACTAAGCAATAGAACTATTATAAACACCCTACTGTCTCCCTTAGAATGATCTGCAGTAACTCTTTTGGCCACCCCAAAACCCTGAAAGGAAGCAAACATCCCAGAGCTCACTGATGAGGCAGGGATGGTGAGGCACGATAAGGGAGTGTGCCTTTGTTCCCGGATCCCAGAGAGAGAAGGTGTGGGGATGGGTTAGGGACCAAGGGCAGGTGGGTTAGGGACCAGGGGCAGGTGGCTTATGTGCCTCTGGGAAAGGAGCAGAGCCCTCCCTTCACCATCATGTCCTCAAGGGGCTCCTGGCTACCCCCGAACCTGTGTTTTCCATTAGTGAGCTGGGTGGCAGGTGGTGCCTACTCGACCTTGCGCTGGAGAGAGTGAAGTGAGGAACTCAGAGCAGTGGAGGAACCAGGGCAGAGTGGGTTAAGTTGAGCTCTGATGTTTCAATAATACCGCAGCTTCTCTCCACAGACACTGCCACTCTCATTATCTCTGTCAATCAGATCCAAGCAGCAGAACTTCCAAGTTGCTCTCTCTGGCTGACAGACTCTCTGTACATGTTCAAAGACCTTTCTGGGCTCCGGAAGCCCAATTACCAGCACTCCGACTTGCCTCTGCAATTCCCTTCCTTAAAGCCTTTCAATTGTCATCTGTAAAATCCTTTACAGCCACTACCTCCACGGTTTCTGATGAGGGAGGCCACAGCCCAGCAGCTGGGAGCCCCCAGGCTCTCTCCCAGGCCAGGTCGTAGAAACTTTCTGAATGGGCGTGAAGTAACCTCCTGTCCACTATCAGGAGCAGAACAGCACTTGAAACAGTGTTTTAAGGGCTTCATTTCAGAGAAATACAAGCAAATTAGAATAAACTGCAACTTTACAGATATTCTTACCCATTCTGAGACCCAGCTCAAACGTCAAATACTCAGGAAGCTTTCCTCACCCACATATTCCCAAAGCCCTATAAATTTGCCACAAGTCTGTGAACCTCTCAAGAACAGAACCAGCAAGCACAATGCTTAGGCACAATTAGCACACAGTGACTGTGTTGAATGAATGATTTGAAATTCTGAAAACTTAATACCAAAATTCTATTTGTTTGCAGCACAGGTGAATGCATTTACTTAGAATATCCTGAATATCAAATCTTGCCTGTCAGTTCTGTAACCCAGTCTATGTGGGCTGAACTGTTCTCAGTAAGATTAAGGTCTTTGAGAGGGGCGTCAACTTTGCCCCTGGACGTGCTGTAGGAGCAGAGGAGAAGTGTGGATAATCACAGATAATAAAGGACCTAGACGCCACCCATGGTTGATGTCAGGATGGTTACAGGTGAAGTCATTTTACCCACTGGAGGCTGAGCCCGTGCCAACAGTGACTACTGTTCCAGGAACACCTGCTCTTTTCCACACAGTCTCACTGGGAAATTGCCACCATTCTCCATCTTTTCAGTAAATGTCACAACTCTAATCCCCTGGCTGGACAGGAGGCTGGCTGAGGACAATTTCCACAAGCTTGTGAGTGCCTTGAGCCCATACAGACATGCAAGTGTTGAAAGAGTGACAGAAACCAGATCCTGACTGGGGAGAGTCCTACTGCTTCCAGTCTCTAAGGTGGGAACTATCCTACCTGGTGAAGGGCAAAAGAACTTGGATACTCAAGTTTTGCAAACTAATCATCTCCTTTCCAAAGGAAGGGTACGTATTTAAAACACAAAAGAGGACTGGGCTCTGAGGAACCTTCTGGGTCAAAGGTAGTGTTCTGAAATCTAGGTAGGACTTTTGATCGGAGCCTTGTCAAAGCAAGTAACACTAAATATGCTTCTTTGCTCTTTAGTAACTATGAAGCAAAGTTTCCCATGTAGAATACCCCAAAATGCCTCTGTTACAGTGTCTCTGATGTCTCTTCTCTTTCCTTTCCTTCTCTCATCTCTTGCAGGTAGCCTGGAGGAACGTTGATGACCTTGCACAAGACAGGATCCTGCTCCTGGGACCCATGTGAATCTGCCCTCTTTGGAATGGGTTGTCAGCTCCTCCTTCACTGACAGTGACATAGGCTTGCAGGAGAACAGCTTCTCAGAGAAGAAGGCCCTTTGCAGTTCCTCCCTGTAAAGCTGAAGATGCAAGTTCCAGATACCCAACCAGTACAAAGTAGTAGAACTGTCACAGAAGAGTAACACAGGAACCCAGGCTCTGGCCCTTAGACCAGTATTCCTTTGCCTCCACCCATCACACACGTGGAAGGAAAACACAGAGCCTGGGCCCTGTGACACAGGGTAGAATCTCCTGCTTAGTGTAGGCTTGATCTGTTCATGGTCTATGGCCATGTGGAACCAGCCCATGGTCTCTCTGGCTGGAGTCTGTGGCCCGGGCACATTTATAGACTTTGTGGGCATTGGGACTGTCACAGTTCATGCTGGGCTTTTTGGTTAGCTGAAACATTTAAGCCAAGGATGTCCCCATATCCCAGGTTTATGATAGGAAGAAGGTTTATGTCCACTGTGCGTGGGGTCTCTTAGAGGGGTGTTTGTGGCAACCAGGTCCTCTGATACTTACGTCTTGGTTGGACATATCCCAGTAGGGTCTCTCTCCGAATGACATGACTTCCCACATGACAATCCCATAGCTCCAGACATCACTGGCGGATGTGAACTTGCGGTAGGCGATGGCTTCTGGTGCTGTCCACCTCACCGGAATCTTCCCTCCCTGGAAGAAGGAGAAACCTGATCAGTTCAGCCACCAGTCGTCAGCTGGTGGAACAGATGCACATGCACAACTTTCTACTCCCCCACTCCCACATCTTGTGAATTAAGTTGATCAGGGTAGCCCTTGCCCCACAAGTGGCAACAAGCTGTACCTGCTTAGAGGGGTTCGAAAGGATCAGTGTGGCCTACGCTGGCTTCATGCCATACGCAGGCACACCAACAGCAAGTTGATGACAGGTGCCAAATCTTTATCCTCCACCCTGATTCTCTACATACTGACTCTAATGTTGTGTTAGGGTGTGTACGATTGTCTTAAACACACCAGGACTACCTGAGATTGTCTACACGAGTAGAACTGTGGCTCTCTGAAATGGCAATGTGAAAGTTACAGGATTCAAGCCAGGAGGAAAGTCAATGAAAGAAAACAGAGGATGGATGAGGCATTTCACTTGCAGAACCCTCCCACTGCAAGATCACACTGGGCTTCCCCTTGGCCCCATTCACATTGCTGCACTTCTGGGAGAAAGGTTTTCTAACTGTGTAGCCTGCAGATCGCTCCCAGGCTGAAGGGGGCTTGGATGGACTGGGGGCTGCGGCCTGTCCATGTGCTTGCTGACCCCCTTGCCCTACTACGGAGGATCAGGGAAGCTGCAGATCTTTGTTCTTAAAGAGATGTCTTTGGGTTTGTTTCTCCTCCTCCTTACCCTGTAGCCCCACACTGGAGTTTCTAACCTGTCTCTCTGTGGCTTTGGCTTGACTGCCAGACCTTGGAGCAGCCAAGTGTTGTTTACCTAAGGATCTGATGTACAGGCTTCATTCATTCACCCATCAACAAGTAAGCAAGAAACACTGTTTTGTGCCAGGCCCTGTTTGAGGAGAAGCTGGAGCTCCAGAGCAGAGCCACCAGGCTCCCTGCCCTCATGCTGCATAGAACAGTGGGGAGACAGACTGGGAAAAGAAACTTACAATATAGTTACAATAATTTCAAAGGGGAAGGGTGAGGATGTGGATGGGCCCAGGGATTCTGGGAACTGGAGCAGACTCCCTAACATAGGTAGAGTCAGAGGACGTGTGTCCTCGGGGGGTCAAGGTTCTCAGAGCCTTAGGCTGGGTTTGGATACCAGCACTTCCCTCTTCTGCCTGTGTAACCAGGTCAAGTTACCTAACCTGTCCTGTGCCTGCTTCTCACCCGCATCTGGACAGTCAGTGATCCTGAGCAGTAAGTGGTTATATCCATGTGGAACAGGGCACAGTCAGGGCTGTGCTAACTATTATTGGCTCAGCCCTAAAGGACAAGCAGAAGTTCACCAGGTGAAATGAGAAGAGGAAAGAATTCCAGGCAGAGAGCAGCAGGTGCAATGGCTGGAGAAAGAGAGATGACAGGAATTGTCAACCACCCATCTGGCTGAAGCAGGGAATGGCTAAGGGGCAAGGAGAAGGAGATGAAGGCAGAGCAAAAACGAGGGCACTGTGAGGTATGTCCCCCATCAGTGCTGCTTCTAGCTGTAAGAGTGGGCACTTGCCAAGGTCACCCTCTATGATCACCGCTCTCAACGAACATGCTCCTCATTTTCAGTTCTTCACACCAAATACTACAACTTCACCACCATGGCACTTTTTCTTGGCTGGACCCTGTTTCAATCCATAATCCAAGAACCCAGTGGTGGCTGCACTGAGCAGGGACAGCACTCCCACCCTCCTGGCCTCATGCCTCAGCTGAGGGAAGCTATTTTTGTATTGACCATTCTTTCAATCTGTCCAAATCACTAAATATACATAGTGGACTTCAGCAAAACTACCTTAAAATGTATAAACAGTTAATGCAAGGAAAAAGAAAAGAGCAAACCCCAAAGTGTATTTTTATCTGGGTTCCTATCCAGGGTCTGGGAGGAATAAAAGCAACCTGGCCCAAACCTCCCCAGGCATATATCCAACTTTCTGCAGAGAAGACAGTGCTGATTTCCCCTGAGGATGCTGGCAAGCTTTTGTGGTGGAGGAGACCTCAGCTCAAATGCCAGCGACATGACAAATGCCTGGAGGGCCGGCTTGTGCTGCTCAGCCACCGGATACTCCATCCTCGCCATCCCCCAGAGCAAGAGCGTATTCACTGGCTTTGCCGACATGGTAGCCGTGGCCGGGAAGAGAGGTGGGATATTTCACCCAGTGAACCAGGCATCCTCAAACACCATAAGGTCAGTGTCTGATGGTAGTTCAGGGGCCTCTGGCTATTAGAGGAAAGGTTGCTGCACCTCGAGATGGCTTGGCCTCCCGCCACATCAGGAGAGGGATTTTTGCTTTCTCAAAATACCTGGCTTAAGTGCGGTAGGAGAGAGAAAGAATTCAATTAGTATTCTCTCTGTCTCTATCTCTGTCTCTCGGTCTGTCTCCACTCCCTGCCTTGTCCCAGCCTGTGTATGAAAGAGAATGAAATTTTATGCGAGAACATATCAATGTGTGTGTGTGTGTGTGTGTGTGTGAGCGTGCACATATGTGTGCAAGACAGAGACAGAGATAACACTTGGCAGCCTGGGACTGTGAGTAACACAGAGTTAGGGCTTGCTTATGTTTTGTGTGTATTTGTGTGTGAGGCGGGGACAGGAGATGACAGTCTAGTTCTGAATTTCAAAGAGGCGATTTGGGAGTCTGGAAATGTCCTCCTCTGCCAAGTCTGGAGCAGACCCCAGGGGCTGTCAGTGACAGCTGTTGAGCTGCTCCCTCTTGCATGTAAAGTGGCAGTGCCAGGTCCACTGGCGAGGAGCTGCGAGCCCTCCTGCCACCTTGCGCTGTTGGGCCTGACTGAACACAGAGCCTGGTCTGTCACCACCACTCCCTCCATCCCTGCAGGTGGCCAGGCCTCCAAGAAGAGCCACCGAGGACAGGCAGGTGACAGCTTGTCGTGAGCAGCTGTCCTACTCAGCCGAGGAGTAGGGGACACTGACCTCTGAGGCAGAAGAAAGGGTGACACAAAGGTAGGGGAACACGGTGGTAGGCGCTTTGCTTTCTGGGGATTTCAAATTTTCCTTCTTTCTTTACAAATATCCTCTCAGTAGAATTACCTTCTGGTGCTCGGGGGTAATGAAGATGATGATTATGATTACTTAACTTGCCTTCAGTTACGTGGTAGGAAATCTATTAATTTAGAGAGTGATGACCAGCTCTCTGGAGGGGATGGAAATAAAGAGATGGGACAGTGCTGTAGTAGGGAGTCCTGCTCCCCCAAGAAAGCTGGACCAGAAGCCAAGGTCAGTGTGTCCATGTGTCTGGGAAGTGGCCAAAGAGTCTCCT